>CACRXP010000008.1:2317688-2371363 GCA_902702965.1 Spirometra erinaceieuropaei | reverse complement strand
CTAATTTCCTTTGGAATTATTAAATTAAGTTTTAGTAAGAATTTTCAGACAGGGCTTGCTGGATTCGCTTTTTGAGTTCGCTATTTGAGATAAACAGAGCTAACGTCAACTGAGTGGCCCATGTGTCCACTCACTCCCGAAAATCCTTTAGCAAAAAAACTGTTTTCCATGCACAGAAAACCCAAAGTCAGGTGGGAATAAAATAATTCGACAGACACCATTACATGGTAAATTATGACGCTCCGCTTTGTGATGGACTTCTGATCTACAATCTTTAGAGGCTGACGCAGAAGGGCGCCAGAGGTCTAGTCTACAAATTATACCCATGAAATCAGAGGATGTCAGAGTAATTAGTTCTGCCTTGTGTGCATTCAGCAGGCAACCTCACCTCAATCTTAGGCCTGAATATTCCAAATCAGGACGGAAAAAACTGTCAAGTTTTTTTACCAACAACAGTGCTAAGTGTCAAGTCCCTGGTCTTCCAGGGCTGGGTGTGCGTCATGGCTAACTGACCCCTAGTAAATATACAGAAAACAACTAGCCCTTAATCCTTTGTGCTTGCTGCCAAAGTCTCGCGATATAAAACATTGCTGAGGTTGCCTCCCAAGACAAGTAATAGCTGTAATCCTTGAAAAATCGGTAGTTGTATCATTTCATGCAGCCCAAAATTCCACTCAAGCTGCAAACGGTGCATATTTGAAAATTCACAGGGTCTGACTGAACCCCTTAAAATATTTACTATAGGCCCAAAAGCGCACTAAAAAGGAAAATACTAGAACTGAACCCCGGTTGTCTATACCTCTTTTAAATTTATTACACCAACATAAAACATGGCCAAAGAAGAAGTTGCATATTGGGCAGGTCCACGATACAAGGATAACTGCCGAAAATTTCGCCACGATACGTATTTTAAAGTGGTGAGGACTTAGATGTGTGGGACTCTGACACACGTTCACGTCTGCCAAAATAGTTACAGGACTTTAATAGTCACCTGGACTTAACCATTTGCCGACCGGATCGCGGGCTGAAGCATTCTCCTTCCGATGTGTCTTGATACTCCAGTCCAAAACTTTGTCAACTAAGCAAGCTGGGGGTGGTTATTTCAGTCTCTCGCACACGCGCGGGTACGATTACCATAAAATATTAATAGTCACACCTTTTGAGATAACGAGTACAAAATTTTTAAAAGGAGCAAGAATCGTTTTAATAGGGCCCCCTACCGGTTGACCAAGAATCTAGGTACCAATTGAAGCGGCAAAAATAACCAACTTAAAATGGACGCTAATGTGAAAACAGAGAATTGAAAAGTACGGTTTTCAGAAGGGTCACCAGTAACAGGAAAATATTATAGTTCAATAGCACATATTCCTGGTCTCATAAACACAGCGGTGTCCGCACTTTTTCAAAATACCAACAAAAGATCTGAACAAACTCACCGCCACGAACGCTTTATGGCCAACGGATACCTAAGAAGACCTGCCAAGCAAGGCCAGGACACGGTGAACAGGCGCGGCGTAAGGGCGGCCAAAAGAATCCCTTCTTTTCAACCATTGAAATGAAGACGTCATCACTCTCCACTGATTTCAATAGATATTAATTACTCTCGAGGCTGAAAACAGGGATTTCCCATTTGATAATATAGACAATAATATGCAAGTTATGTACGCAAACAGTCTGCTCTAGTACAGCCAAATGGAAACATTCTTTATTTACAAAGCGTACAAATTCAGTAAGAAGTACAAGTTTATTTACGTCACGTTCTGTCAATTATAATATACCCTTAGTAGGGTTAACCAAAGTCCATTTCGTCAAAATCCCAAACTATCCATTTTGCTTCCTGGTCACCAAAATTTTTCGAATCTTAAATCCCCATCCACCATGCTGTCTCATAAAACTTTAAAATAACGGATATTGCATGAATAATGGATAGGCATGAACATTTTTTCTGATTGTATATAAAAAATGGTTCAGTGTCATGATACCACGTTGGTTTCAACGTCCGACCACTGACATGAGGGTGATTAACACGTCCTACTCATTCTAATACTTTTTTTGTCACCTTATATAACGTCGGATCTTAGTACGGGAAGTTCATAAAGGAGTATTTAACTCTGCCACTTTTCTTCTGTGGACAGCGATATCCAGTGCTCATAAATCCTTTTTGCCAAGCAGCTGGCAAGCTGAATTTTCTTTTTAGTCATTCATTGTTTGGTTCGTTGGGCATTTCATCTGAAATTATTAGCTGATTTTCAAAGTATTTTTAACGCAATTTCTCTGTTATAAATAACTTTCGAAATATGGAGCCTTTTGTATACCAAATGTTTGTATTTGACATCCGAAATCCCTTGCTCTTTTGGGAAACCAACTTGCAGTCGAAAATCTCATCACAATTTGACGCATAACTTAAGATATATTCATATCTACTGTGCAAGGTTATGGAACTAGTGTATCCCGTAACGTTGCCTAGACTTCGCATTTACTCTAAACATCTTGTCCTTTTGAACATATATCCACATTCTTGAGTTCTTATTAATCCCTCCATCACAACTTGTTCCCCTCACGCCATGCTAGCGCGGCAGGACATACCGTTGACGAACCACTATCATACTTCATGGGGGTCACCTAAGTGGAGCTTTGACTGAAGTAACCTTCAGGAGTAGGCATGGCCCATGGATTGCAGACCGCTGTTCGACATCATATAATGCAGTCAGTTGAGAAAATGCGGCTGTTTGAAGTCTCGGTAGTTGTCTACGAAAACCATTGCAATTAAAGAAACTGCAATTACGTCCGAGACATTGGGCGAACTTGACTGAGCCTTGCGGGCACCCTGTCCACACAAAACTACACTCAGACTCGCAACCCGAAGTGCACACAGGAAAACGTGGTCAATACTTTCTAGAACCGTTTATTCTAAGCTGTGACAGCCGGATAACAGGACGATTCACACTAGAGGCATGTCGTTCAAATGCTAGCTCAACCAACAGGTCTATCGACTGCCAGGTTTGACGTCACCTCTGACTCCTTACGAGATATCAGGTTCCACCTCCCTGTCCGCACACAAACACATAGCATAACCACAGTGGACTCAGTATGACGTTCTAGAGAGAGTAAAACAAAGAATCTGCCCAACAGAAATCAGAAGGAACATTCGCTCGGACAGTCATAGTAGAGACTCGATTGCTCTACACCGGGGGCTTTGGGTGACCTAGCTGACAAGTCGTCACCAGCTTTTTTGATCGCATTAGTCAGCAACCAAGACTCAGTCCTGCAAAGGAGTAATGGTTATATAGCCCCACTTCATATAACTCTACAAGCCAGTTTAACCTCTGTTTGCTTTTGTTGACGGCAGAATCGTTTACTATACTAGACGGTCTCCAAAATGTCTGTACTTCAATAGCTATTCTCCAGTGAGTTCTTCATCATGCTTAAAATATCGCCCTGATACTTATAACTTAGCATGGATCGCATCCTTAAGTTGACCAGAATAATCCGATCTGCAGTTGTACAAAATTCCCGGTCGGTACGATTCTTATACAAAACATGGTAGAAATGGAGGCGGCGAAGCAGCTGACACTTCGACTTAACATCCAGTGCAAGTAACTCATTCTGGTCTGTGCGTCAGCGTGAGTGTTCCTTATTTATCAACTACTTGTACAGCAACGGGGAAAATTTTAAGATGGCCAGCCTTTTCTGCTCTGTAAGTAAAGCATCTTTTTCCCGTGCATCTTAGTCCTTGGCAATGGTAAGTTAAATCGTCGAAAATGTCAGCAGTCTCTGGTCACTACTATAGGCCTTTCTGGCACTTTAACCCCGCTTAGATCTGTCAAAGTTCATTTATGAAGTTCTGTAGGAAGTCAATGGTCAAAAGGGAATGAATGCAAACGACTGACATTGATTCTGGCTGAGCCGGTTTTATGTGGCTCCCCACTACCCCTAACGCAAGTCCCACGGTCAGTGCGTTTGCAAGCTAAGCTTTAAAGAGGCTTTGCCTGTACATGCTCCTTTACTTATCGCAGACGACTTCAGGTAGTCTTTTCTAACCACAATCTCAAGGTTAAGGTTGAGTTACTGAAGGTCTCGAAGACCTCAGCGGAAAGTCTACAGATGAAAAATATGAATGGATATACTTTTCACACCCAAACATAAATGGATAGAAGTAGACCCGAAACACCTAGGAGGTACGCTCACAGGACCGTCAGTAACAGTCCCATAAAAGTGTAACTCCTGTGGTAGCTGACGGGGATTTCAGGAAATAACATATTTTAGTGGTTCGGCGAGAGTAGGCCCAGGCTTTTAAAACGCATCTATGACAGTCGAACATCTTTCCTGAGTAAATGGCCACGCCTAGCCTACTGGAAAACCTTGGCCTCAGGGAAGCGGCTACACGGTCACCGCAGCTCTCTATCTTTACAGCGGCTCTCCTAAGAGCGTGTGGAACTCAGGCTTTTTAAACCGTTTCAATCTTTTAACGTGGCTTTGGCGATGAGATCTGGTTATTGACCACTAGGTTATACGTTATATCAGCTTCTGTGACCAATTATACTAATTTCCATGAAGTTGAATCTTTGATTTTGGGTGACGAAACGAACTCTATGCTGCCCGATGTGCTCGAAAATGTCCAATGAGATCAATTCCAGCCTTGAATGTATGTTGGCAGTGAGACAGAATGAAAGTATATGAATTGTGGTTGACGGTGTTTATAGATGGATGCAACCACCATGCTTGCAAGAGGGGAGAACTATTGATCGATACTGATGATATTCTATAGCTCCGGGTCCTCTTTACTGTTGCTACGGCTATTTATGCTTGTTTTAGATTAGCATAAGAAACGAAATGGACATAACGGGATCACGCTTTATTCTCAACTGGATTGCAGAGTAGCGACAAGCACGAAAACTTTCAACTATTTTTAAGTACTTGAAAAGTCAGTCTGTCAAACACGTACTTTCGGTAACTCATTATCAGTCCTAAACAGTAACAGAGAAATCGAAAAGATAAGAAGTTCGCAGGGTTTATAAGTGGCCCAGGGGCTATTAGCGCCCATCGTTCCCATGCCACCCTCATGGCGAGGTCGGCGTGTTATGGTCATTGGGGCATGGTGGAGGGGGAGGCTGCGATTGATGTTTGTAAGTCAGATACGTTGAGAACACAGCACTGTCATCAGGGGGTTGGGACGTGGTGCAATGACCTGCTAGCGTCGGCGTTGGCCACGAAACACAGAGCGCCTGTGTAAATGTCTTCTGATAGCATAGCACTGGATTCGCTAGCCGTATAGGCGCTTCCTCAACCGTAACTAACACCCGTTGGTGTAGGCCTTTGGAGAAGCCTGCTGATGTATGTAGACAACCTGAAAGGCTTCTTTGGCATCGACTCGGTGACTCCTATCGACAACAAAAGGTATTTAGAGGACGTTAGTAACCTACCCGTCTAAGAAAGCACAGACTTTGCCTATGCTTTCTCAACAAAAATAACAGTTCCATACGTAACTTATGCTGTTGCAAACACGGGATCTTCAACATGATAGTTACTATCGTCGGCGACCTACGGGTAATCATGATAGCTAAAAGTTTCACTTTGAGTAAAATAATTCGGTGTGCTATTTGGTCATATTTTTAGCTACGTAACTGCTTTATCACTCCACGCTCTGTTATGTTTAATTGGAAATGATCCTGCGAATGGCAGGGATCAGCCAGTTAATCAGAGCGTACGTTTTATAGAAATAGCTTGGAACCCATACGCGTTTCTCCAAGGGCAAGCAAATGGTTCAAATCAAAATCGTGCACATAACATGCTGCATGATTTACCATACTGACAGTATGCGTACTGGATAGAAACCCAGACACATGTTTCGCCGGTATTCTGCCGCCTGCGCGGGTTCGACTAATTAAAGGGTCCCCCAGCTTTCCTGTGTGCTTTTTACCAGATACTCCAGTTTTGACATTTCTCCCCTTTAACTTCCTCAGAAGTTAATGCGCTAAATTGGAGTGGATCATTGGGAATGAAGCTTTTGGACTCAATCCTAAATTTGATAAGAATATATGGGGGCAAAAGCTATCGGCCCCAGCGGGATAACCGAGTCATATTTCTAAACTGTCCACCGGGAGCCAACAGTATACACAACAGTTCGACCGTCGGGATCGGCGATGTCCACGGTGTGCTCCACAGCAGGGTGAGAGCAGGGGCGGTGACTTGCGCGTTAATTAGTTGACAGTGATGGTAGACCTGCTCAGTATCTACCGCACTCTCTCCTCCCCGGCCGGGCTCCGCGTCATAACCAAGTCAAGAAGGCCGGAGGCGAGAGAGGTGGCAGGTGTCTGGCACAGCGCGGACCTACACTTAGGCGTAACAGCCCACTCCCTGATCCACAACTGACACAGTTTAGGATTTTATACTGCAGTACAAGTAGGAGGGGGGGCTACATGGATCTCTGTTGGCGCGCAGTTAACCTGTAACTGAGAATGCCAGCACATTCCATTGTTGGAATTTCTTACGGGTGCGCATTTCCGTTAACGCCGGCCGGATTCCGATCTAGTCCTCCTATTGTTCCAGCGCATCTAAAGCGTGGTCCGTTTAGTGGCTGATAGTAGTATATACATGTTGTGTGATCACCATGCTGACAGCACAGGTACTAGCCGAAAGCCCAGTATTATTGAGCCGAAACCCTGCCGGGTTTGTCACGCAGCGGCAGAATATCGGTGAAACAGTATCTAAGCTTCTAACTGGTGCCTATTCTGCCAGTATGGCAAATCAAGTTGCATTAGTATATTGCTGGCTACCTGTCGGCAGTTTGGGATTATTACGTTGTTATCTCGCTGAAGTTGATGGATTTTGGCTCAAATATTCATATAAACTTTTGGGCTGAGCCCGAAGACGCTTCACTCCGAATGATTTACTCCAAGTTAGTGTGTTAGTTTCTGAGGAGATTAAATAGCCGCAAGAACAAATATTTTTTGCCGAAGATGATTATACTGCATCAGCAGAAGATAGTAAGGATGATTTTTCTGCTGAAGAGGAAAACGACTCTAAGGGTGTTAGGCAACTGAACCAATATTCCGATGGTTTTGGAGTCGGAATTAGCAAGGCACGCTTTACGGAAAAAACTGCATCGAAGTGGCAAACGAGCGTACACAATCATAGAAGAAAAGTATGTCGTTAAGACATTCATGCAGAATCAGCTGTACAAGGTGGGGAGAAACCATAACCGGCGCTGGAGGTCGATTGCGCGCTGTTAACCGAAAAAAGTAAAATAATGAATAGCGAAAGTGGAGAATAAGAATGAGATTACGCAAATCGTATGCTTATTATCCTGGCGTTTCGAGGACGGAATTATAATTACAATAAATCGCCCCACCAAAAGCTCTAGGTGTATGTGGTTAACTTCCATTTGGACATTCGCTGACAGCAGCCAACGCGAGCATTTATTTGTAGCTAGACGTCAGGATCTGTGCTTACTCCTAAGGCTTTGCGGAAGCATGTTGACTGTTACTTGTGACCGTAATTTCTATCCCTCCGAATATTTTCTAAGACGTTCCGGGTCAGAAAATATAACATATCTGAAGAACCTGTAAGACTGCATCACCCTGAATAGAATTATATATAGCAGGAGAAAAGGGCCATATTCTACACGTTCTGTATTATGTCCGATGTCCAGAGTAACAATATAATTTTAGCAAAATTTTGCAATTCTCAATATTTCATATTTTACATAAAATGCAACAAGGTAACCACAGAATAACTTCGGGAGTGGAGAAAGGTTTCCGTAGAACACTCACTCCGGTGTATTTACAAGAATTTAAGTAAGTCCGAAATAACTGTGACTCGAGAGGTCACGACCTGTTTTCCACCCCTACGTGGAGAGGCCGCATTAAAATTTTAAAGGTATACCTGTCGTAGCAGATGCACCAATTCCATTACCGTGTTTTGGGCAGTTTAGAAATTTAGAAAAAACTCCCACTTCCAAGGGCTGTAGAAAACGAGAGTTTTATAACTGTAACCGTTACCCCCGGGCCTCACTTTCACTCGTGAGTTCCATTCAAACGGAAATGCCACGCGAGGAATCACTGATGGTTTCCATTTAGCCAGTTTGCTGAAACAGCTCTTCCTTTGAAGCTGATCACTACACGTGCGAGAGTCTTCTGCCATACCATTCACTGAGTAAAGGATTTTTCGTGACTATTAGAAATCAAGAAAGCTAGTACGTCTGGTTGCTTTGCTAGCGTCCAATTCCCGTATTTTCACACCCGATAGGTACTGATGCAAATGGCGGTGGCATCTGAAATTACACCCTGACGCTGATTTCACAATATTAATTTCTGCGGTCACGTGCTTGTACTTTTCGCCTACCTAAAGCACGAAAACATTTTCTGACCTAGTGCTTGCAGCCAGCTATGTTTACAGTTTGACCCACGAGCTTTTTTCAGATGCCTGCTGACCGACTGAAACGTCCCGTCACCTGCTATTGCAGCCCTTTCGAGAGAAATTCCTGTAGCCCGCTGCTGTTTCCTCCTAGGGACGGCGGTTAGCGCCACTACCACCGACCCAATCCACGATCAATCGATTCGCCCTCGGCCCACGTGGACGTGCATCACATAAACGCATGTGCGACCGTGCGCCCAAACGCAAGCGTCCTGACACGCGAAAGCGCTCGGTCACACATGCGCACGTCCGTAGGCAAGTGTGCCAGGCGGGTACACCGCGCGCTGAGGTGCAACATGGAAGGGGGGGACGGTTCCGTTCTGTGCGCCCGGAGCGCACGCCCAGGCCTACGGGTGTGCTACACGTTATCCCCATCAAGAAAGCCTGCTACGGCACACGTACACTGCCACTGCTGCTGCAAATGCACAAAGTGGAGACGACGCAGGCCGATATATTCTTTAAGTCTAGCCTACGTGACATGCGCCTTCGCGATCGATTATCCACCGTGCAAACCTCTGACGTCATCGTTGCCGTGACCGCTCGCCCGCAAGTGCGCATCCACCGAGGGTCTGGAAGAGGTAGACGACAGGACCGCAGACGAAATTCTTTAGTTTGGTAATGTACTATTTATGGTTTAAATTTTTCTGTCAGATCAAAGTCAGGCGGCGGCCTGACTAAAAAGGCTCAAACGATTACGCTGACACCGCGTTTCAGAAAGACTTGCCGGCAGTTTTCACTTCTGAAAAAAATTTCCGAACTGCGACTTCTCTCGCTGCTGAGCCACAAAAGAAGACGAACCCATTTAATTCGTAACTTATGTATAATGAACATTTGGTTTGAGCAAATATTTGTCACGGTCGCGATTATGTCGTTAAAAGAGGTTGCATTTTGAGTTTCCTGATTCCTTTAAGTAGGCGGGGACACTGACCTGCCTTACTGCAAAGGTTTAGAAGTAATAAAGAGATTTGCCTTCTGACGGCTTACGCAGTGATTTGTTAGTAGTAGGTGCAGGTGCTTGAAACAAAATGGTAGCGCTCTGATGGTCTCCTACGCTAGCCTGAGACAAAGAATCCCCAAGTACAGGGATAAAGGAAGTCGGAACCAATTTTGGATAGCAGGCTGTATTTGCAGTTGTGAAGCGCTGACACGCGTCACCCTGACTGTCGAGCAACCTGCCGGTGGTGGTCGCGGATAGGCCATGCACTGACTGACCATGGGAATGCTTCTCAAGTGTGGTCATATACTCAAATGATCTTAGCTCAGTGAGCCAAGCGCAGTGTGGTCGTATGCCAAATAAGTCAGAGGCAGGTCAACATGACGATTTTTGAAGTCTTGCAGTTTCTCAACCGAGTGGTCCTCATTTGGGCCAGCAATGAGAGCCGGCTCCCATTCATGAATGTTACCACCTGACACGAACGCAATTGTCAGTTGATGACGACGGTTGTCCGAAGAATGACTGACACACGACAGAGTGCAGACTTTAGGCGTAGCTGAAACACAGAAGGATTGGTATATGCGCATTCTACGGGAAAATGGCGTATGACTCACACATACCAAGGACGGAATCGGAGTACACCGGCAGATTAAAGGCCTTATTTCTTGTATGTTGCTGTTATTCAAAGTGGGTGGGTTCTAATGTCGATCAAACTAGCAACGTGAGTTTTGAATAACAGATCCGAAAACAAGTCTGTTTTGCAGTCAAGAAGGTTGTATGGCAACCAAAACCTCGCATACTTACGCCTCCTAGTTTTTCAGAAATATTAATTTCATTCTGGGAACCGAATTTGGGGAAAGTTGGACACGCCACCCCACTGTGTGGGTAAGCAATTCTGACTAAAACCTTTTTTATACATGAGGACACAATCAGGGCTAACCTTATAAGATTCGCTTAAGAGGGTAATTAGTCTAATTTTTAAGCACGCTAACGCCGGCCGTGTGAATCACAATTCGACAATGAACGTCTGTTCAGTTGGCATAATGAATAGCCGACATGAACCATACCGCTGAGATTCCTGTTTGTCACCGGTCACCAGGGTCTGATTTTGACACAAGTCAATGTTCATAGTTAGTGCCAGCAATCTTCTTGCTGTAGCATTTTCTGCCAGTAAAGAACTAAGCCAAACAACTACCTACTCTATCGGTAAATCTCATACTAACAGATCCTATTGGACACTTAGCCTATGCATGATCATACATGGTGAGCCACTTCTGACCAAAGGCACGCATTTCCGTGTGACGGAAAACAGCAGTCAGGAACAAAAGGAAGCAGTACGATACAATGCTTGGGGTGCATACAGACGTCTCAGGATAAATTTGCATAATATGAGAATCCTACTGTTGTCTTTTCACAAAGATTTTAGCCTATGAATTCGGACCCGAACTGTGCACACCAGAAAAACGCACTACCACCCTTGATCACTCGGTCTGTAAAGGCGTGGTTTGCAGTATGCTCAGTGCTGCACATGACAAATCGGAAGTGTCGTTCACTTCTGCCTCTAGAAGCATTTTCAATCCACGTTCGTCCCCTATCGGTTATATCTGTCCTATTCTAGGGCTGTTCGAAGTGCAGCGGGTGAGGGTTCACGTTTATAGTTGTACGGTGATGCCAGGTCCGTCAACGTTGCACAACCTTGTAAAAGCGAATATAACCTGCCACACATGCGTTACCGGCAATTACCGCACACAAAGAAGTATTACTGACGATGTCAACTAGACCTGATATTTTGGGCAAGACTGACAGCGAGATGCACCTATGAGCAGTACACTGGCAGCTCCAGCTCAGACGTATCGATGGACTATTGTGGATGCCTCTGGTTGGCTCTCTCTCGGTACCCAGCTCCCATCTATTACTCCACGAAGCCATGTTCAGCATGGCAGCACATCCCGGTAATCGGTAGCCAGATGAGGATGTCCAGAGTATGTACATCTTTACATCTGGTAGTCCCCGGCCTAATCCTCAAACAAAAAAGTCCAACGGAGAGGTCGACACAAAATCCCGTAGACAACCCAGACTAACCTTGGTCGCCTTCCCACTAAACAAAATACACGAGCCATAGTAGCAGCCGCTCGGGATACGTAATCAGCCCAATTTAGGGGTATCACTGTCTGCCTCGTCGCAGGGAAATGGATTAAAAAAGGTGTCCAATGCGTGCTGGTACGACATGTCATTGGTAAGCTGACTGTGGCTTATGGACGCAAAAAGTGCGGCCGAAACACGACAAAAAACAACAATCCCCGTCCCTATCCCCCTTCCTTCCCACAGGTTGCCGGATTGGCACTGCTCACCCAGGAAGCCTGATCTGTTCCTTCCTTTTTAGGTGATTCAGTGGCAAATTGGTCAGAAAGCAGAACGGCTCTTGTAGCCTGCGAAGTGTCCTGTTACAAAGTATACATTCTGGCCCTCGGTGATACTCGCTTTCCTGAGCAGGGAGAACTGCAGGAGGTGGGTTCTGGAAACACTTTATTCTAGAACGGAAGCCCAAAGACAGAGCGAAGAATGCTGGAATCGTCTTCATCATCAGGAACGACGCTGTAAGACGACTGTCTGCCCGCTATAAAGCGTGAGCGACCGTCTCGTAACCACAAACCTACACTTCGCACCACCATCATCAACGCCTGTACTCACCCCATGACCAACTCCGATGACATGAAAGAGAAGCTCTGCGAAGACCTGCACGCCCACCTAGCAACTGTGACAGCGATGGACAAAGCGGCGGTCCTTAGTGAACTCAATTTCCGCGTTGACACGGACCATGATGCAAGGGATGGAGTGCTCGATCGCCGTAGGATCGACAGCTGTAACAGAGATGGACTTCTCTTGCTGCAGGCATGCAGAGTACAGTCTTGTCCTTACCAACAACCTCCGTCTCCTGATGCGGGAGAAGGCGACATGAATGCATCCTCGCTCGTGCCACTGACAACTGTTGAACTATGTCCCACTTCGGAGAGGTGGCCAATATGACGTTCTGCTGATTAGGGCGATGTGCGCTGCTGGCGGTTAGACGGATCATCCTTTACTTAGCTCCAAAATGAGGCTCCAAAACAAGGCTCAAAAATGAAACTCCAAATGCAGCCACACAGGCGGCCGCAAGGTAAGTTAATATCAGGCAATTTAAATACTGTGTTGCTGGATAAGGTTGAATTCCGCTTGAATTCCGGTAGTTGCGAGAATTCCAAACTAGAAGAAATACAAACCCCGGATGTGCAGACCAACGCCAAAACGCAGTGAAGGGAACCGCGAGGTACCGTCTGAGCAAGGCGATGGAGGCTTCTGGTCGCTCATGTCACCAGCATATCATAATGAGGGAGACATCCGCATTCTCTTCTCCGAGAAACACAAATTGCATACGATCCACACCATCGACGGCAGCAACGCCAATAAAGTCGCATACCTCTTATGCTGATGACCAGTACAAAAGAGGCTGACTCTCAAAGCAAAGGAGATTCAGAGATATATCGGTCGTGATGAGATGAAGAATTTCCTCGCCGCCATCAAAACAGCCTACGGTCCACAAGCCAAGCCAAAGTGGAGCAACCCTCCCGACGAAGAGGTCACAGACTTTGGGGCGCTGGTCGGCACACTCCTAGGGCGTCCTAAACTACCCGTCGACCATCTGCGTGAAGGCCATCAACCGACTTCCTCAAATGGGCACCACTGACGACACCGATATTCCGTCTTCCCTTCTTGAGACCGGGAGCAGACGCAATTCTGCCAGAAGTCTATAAGTACGGTGATTACCAACTCTTGCAAATGCCTGCTTCGCTATCCCAGGAGAAGAAGCAACGAGAAAAAGTCCAGCAAGACTTCAAGGATGCCACCATCGTGCACACACAAACGCAAAGGGCACCGGCAACTATACGATAACGACATCTCAATATCTCAGACATAATGTTCGTCTTTGTTCTACTCAATCGTATGAACGCGCATCTGGAACAGGGCGACTTTCAGAAACTCTGTGAGGATCCCAAAACACCGCAGAACCACCAATTGCAGGAGAAGTGTCAGAGAATGGAGACCAACCAATACACCAACTCCGTCGAGCAGACGAGTATTTTGTAACGTTGAGGCACGACAGACTCTGGGGAACTGTATTGAGATATGGATGCCCTCGGTGATTTGCTCAAATGGTAAGGTAACTTGACTAAAGGGGTGATGGCTCACGTCATGAACAACAGGGCTTCTGTTATGCCTTCACAGTGACCAAGTGGCTGAAAGATAGCTGTGTACTCGCTCCCCCTCTATTTTGCCTCATGTTCTCCCCCATGCTGATGGACTCTTAAGTTCAGAATCAGCCGGAGACCGACATCATGCATCAAACCGACGGATAACTGCGCAACATCCGTCGCCTGAAAGCATATTCAAGGCTAGCGTCCACAACCTATTGGTAGCGGGCGAGTGCGAGCTAAATGCCACAACGGAAGAGAGAATGCAGAGGGGTGTGGACCTCTTCGCCTCCGGCTGCTCCAACTTCGACCTGGCAATCAGCACGGAGAAAACAGTGGCCATCCATAAACCGAAGTCAAATGCCAACTACACGGAACCTCCAGTCAATGCCAGTGGAGAAACTCGGGTACCTTGGGGTTACGGCTTCAAGAAACGTTAGGACAGACAATCGAATCGCGTCGGATTTCCAAAACCAGTCGCGCCCCTGGCAGGCTGGAACACCCCGTCTGGAACCACCGCGGCATCTTACTCAACACAAACCTGAGAATACGCGTGACTGTGGTCCTGAAAACGTCCTTGAGTATGGCGGAGACGTTGAATTTTTATGAAGGCCAAACATGAAGTATTGATCGTTTTCATCTTAGCTGCCTTCGAAGATTACCGAGGACGAAGTCGCAGGAAAGGATTCCAAACACTGAAATCCTGAAAAGAACCGACGTACTCGGTATCCACGCCATATTTAGGCTGATACGATTGCGATAGAGTAGCCACGCCGTGAGAGTGGACGAGTGACTGCCCACGCGGCTATTCTATAGCGACTTGGCTACGGGTGATCGCAGGCCAGCTGGACAAGTTTCACTACAAGGGCACCTTAAAGATGTCAATCAAGCGCCTGCAAGTCAACTCCGCGACCTCGGAGGACATCACTCATGATCGATTGGCATGACGCAATGCCATAAAGGTCGGAGCACCCATTTTTGTAGCCAGCCGACTAGTCTTTACCAAGGCAAAGCGAGACCCGCAAGATTCAAGTCCTACAGACCAATGAGGCCGACACCCGACGCCTGCCATCATGTCCACACTGACAATGGATGTTCTGGACACGTGTACACCTCGTTGGATATCTATGCACCGAATGCAAAGCTAGGGCTACTAGCACGCTCCTCATCTCACAACACACCATCACTAGCAATACTAATGAGGGCACCTTTACTGGCCTGAAAACGTTACCGCCACTGCCCCTACCACGTGGACTCCATTCCAACCACTCACCATTGCAACCGCACTTTCATATCACGTATTGGCCTATTCTGCCACCTGAGAATCCAGCGCACATAGACCGGCGAACCAGTGTCTGTAGTCCCGGCATAAACCCATCACACACGCCTCATCTGCCTACAATGCCCTATGACATTCAGACATCGTATGGATCTAGGTCGCCATATGCCTATCCGTGACAACGCAATTCACCGTAATATCATCGCCACAAACCCATTTCATACACCTGTAAACTCTTACACAACCAGGGCTACCGGCGTCGCCATCGCTAATAGTGTCGCTACAGCGCCAAGGCAGTCACCAGTTTTGTTCTGTCCTACCACCTCATATTTGCATTACATAGCGACCTGCCCGGAATGTGCTCTTCTGGAACTGGTGCTGACCTAACAGTGTGAATCTGCTGATGCCAACGTACGATGCACAAATCCATCGGTCATCTCCGAGTTTCTTGTAAGTACTTCTGGTTGCCTTATTGTTGATGACTGTCGTTGTGGCCGTGGCATTTATTTGTCCCTAGATCCAACCGGCTTGCTCCAACTGCTGAAGTAAGATTTGGCAAGGGGTTCTGAAGCAGTTGTACGACTCGATCAACCATGCGCCCAAGGAGGGGGTCTCTTGGTTTACATGGGGCCGCATTCGGGGATTTTCCCAAAGTTTTAATCGGAGTTACGTTTCCTCTTTTCGACTTCACAATACGACTTCCCAGCAGAGAAACGTAGACGTGTGTGCACTACTCCGCGTCCTGTTTATTATTGCCTCCCACCGAGCCGAGTGAGTCTTACCCTTGCATCGGGGGAATATATGGCTTCGAGTTCATCTGCCTAATAGAGACTGATGTGCATACTGGTGAATTTGGAATCCAGATCGCGATAGCAGGATGATGGTTCCGTAGGCATTATAAGTGATATGGTTCTGGTACCCAGTTGAAGATACCGAAGCCGTCTTCCTAGAAATTCGACTTACGACGGTGACAGAAGGTAAAAATCATGTAATATATGCAGTCGTCGTCCGTGAACGGCTGGAAATGAATGAATGGGTGTGAACAGGGACTAATCGATGCTTTCAACAGGTTTTTCTGTGCAGACGATGCATGTCAAACTAATGTAACGGGAATGCCGAAGGACCTCGTATCTTCCACTGAGGCGGAGAACTCAAGAACCAGAGCGTGTGAGAGAAGCTTGCGAGAGGTGTAGTGTGGGAGGAATTCAGATGAGATTAGTGGCCATTTATTAGCTGTCTGCGGCTGCCTTCGTAGTTAGTTTACTTTTGCATTAACACAGATTAGTGTCACATAACACTGCACCAACTATGTCAACAGGAACTGTCCGATGAAGAACACGAATCGAGGGATTTCATGGCTGCATAGTCTCGGTATTTGCCTCACAGTAAAGGGTGGAAAAACTTGGCCTTAGACTCATACCTACAAGATCAAAACCGGTGATGTAGGCAGATTTGCTCCGATCGCGTATTTATGCATACGAGAATAGGCGTACACTGAGACATTTTCCTCTGCAGGGCAATCAAGTTCTTTCTTCTGGTATCAGGAAAAACAAGCAGATAACCGTCTATCGGGCCTCTGGGGGACTATTCAAACTGTTACAGAGATAGCCTAAGAAGGGAGACGAGACTGCAGCAATTTATGTTCATTAATGCCTGTTATTTGATCTGCAACCCCAGGAGTCGAAGTCCGCCCAGCATGTCAAGTCAGGAGAAAAGATGTTAGTCAATTCATTCATGAAGTTGCCTGTATGCTCAATAGTTTCGACGCTAGCTATAACCGCAAACCCTTCTCCCTAAAAGTTCCTTTCAGCAAGCCTATGGGTACAGCTGATTAGTTATCTCAACTAATCATTAATTTAGTCAAGTTGTTTACTTTATTCGACCCAGTGTGTACGGTTTGAAAAACGACCCCGGTTGTCTGACTGGACCGCCCACTGTGCCTGTGTCGCATGGTAGAATGTGACCAAGAACACCGCGTTCGCGCTGTCTGGCTGGGCCTACTGCCGGTTCTGTCGACTTGATGGACCGGTGTCTTTTTTCCTCGGTGACACAATTACCCTTTAGAAGGCACTATGCTGTGGCACAGGTAGAAAGTATAGCAGGCCGTCAAAATGTGGGAGGCAGGTAGGTTGAGGCATTAAATGGTTCGGTGAACCCAGTACGACTGCCATGTTATAACTAGAAATACACGAATACAGCAGACGAGTACGGCGGATTCCGGGCAGCTGTTGTCAAACGATATCAGCGTTGTGGAATAACAGAAAGCTACAGAGGCGCACGAACTGTGGTCGGTCCGTATCTTCCTCCGTTTTGGAAGGTAACCGTTTTTTTCACGCAAAATGCCTGTATTGTGAGAGATATTTTGGGCAACTATACTCTGAGGGCAACAAAGCGTATAGTATCGTGGTTTACTGGAAACCATGTACGAGTCCGCTTGGACTGGGTCTTGCCAGTATGTTTCATCCTCCTTAATCGGTTATAGTTCTACGGCGAAACGAGTTGTGGTTTCGACTAAGATTGACGGACTAGTTCCGATTTAAAGGTTGAAGGACAAACAAGATGAAAATCTAGGTCGTGCACAGAGATTGGAATTAAATCAATGTTTGAACAGTTATCAAAGACTGCGGAAGGATCAGTATGGGTTCTCCTGATGTGGACTGATATAAAGAGACCGCGATTGTTATTACTTCTAATATTGTCACGCCTTTTAGGATCGATTTTCCCCGATAACAATGGAACGGCTCATTAATGACGCGCCGCTTTGGATTTCAATAGATCTCGTTACATGAGATTCCTCCCATTCTTAGCTGGCTCTCTTGATCTTAATTAAATAAAGCACACTGGATTATCTCCAATGGATAAGTACCAGAACGCCTGAAGTCCGAAAGCTTCCCCAACGCGGACTCCGACTTGGGGATGTCTGGAAAAGGAATAAGCGAGAGAGTTTAGAAATAATTTGGCGTATGTGAGTTTGCCTGCACGGTGAAGAAGAGGGTAAGTGAGTTTATGATTATGAGTTTCACTGTAATTGTTGGCAGGCAAAATTTGTGGATCTGGCAAAAAAGAGAACTACAGCTTTGGCATTTGCGTCATGAAACAGCGAAAATATCGGCGAGGCAAATGGTTGAGACTTCATTAAACACCTATATTGGGAACATACTGGAACAGAGATTAAGTATAAGTGCGGGACAAGAAAACGCTGACTACTTATTTCAACAAATTCATCAGCATTTTAACACTTCTGCCTCACTGTCAGAAGCATGCAATCCATCTACCTTTATTTTGAGTATCTTTTTGCTACCTGACCTCTCTCCGCGTCGAACTTCTTTAAATGGAGCCTTCTTCTTACCAAATAATTACGTGTGGGGTGTGCGGAAAAATGAATCAATGTAGACAATTCAGTTGTGCCGGCTACTCTGGATGGTACAGGTCAGCGAATGTTATCCTGCCGACGGAGGGCCGATCAAGAACTTTGCAGAACAACACTTTGAAAAGTATAGTAGGCAGTTCTTCATAGTTATTCCTTGCCCGCGCATATACTTAATTCTTGCCCACGCCGAATCACCTGTCCAATAGAATGATAAAATGTACAACTTCACGAAAGGTAAATCAGAATTACGCGGATATTCTGCAGATGATTGTATTCAGCTAGTGCTCGCCAATCCTCTGTGGCGAACAAGCAATGTCGTGTCACGGCACCCCCTCTATAACTTTGGCACAATAGTTTCAGAAATTAATACTTAGACATGCATAGTGTTTTATCGAATCGAGGCGAATGATCTAGTTCCAGGAAGATGTATGAGTGAGGTGGAAGGTGGCCGGTCACGCACCGGAACCACTTGTTTATTTTTCCGAGCCTCCAAACTGATGCAGAGGTGAAGAGAGCAACGGAACAGGCGACAATTGTAGGGAGTATTACTCAATCGGTGACCGCTGCCGTAAGTCTGAGGGTGACTGCATAGGGTTCCGTATGCCGGTACCAGATCGATGCATCGGGTGGCTGAGTTCTTATCCGAACCCCGACCTTCAGTCAGTTTTCAGCTTGCCTTGTTTCCGACGTGGGCGATTATCTTGGCGATTGCGAATTTGAAAAAGTGACCCGTCTCGAAAGTGTGGGCAAGTACTTGTGATAATTCGTCCCCTTGCCGCATAGCCAGCCTATGTTCGTGTATGCGCGATCCGAGCATGCGTGCAGTCTAACCTTCGTGGTTACAAGGACAGTTTAAGCATTTGAGGTGACACACCACCCCAGACTACTCCTTGAGATTTACTCGAACCTTGATTTTCACAACCCTATTACGCATGGTAATTTTGAGCCGGCGTGAAATTCCAACACCTTGTCCCAAAACATTGCACTCAGTCGTTTCTGAAATCTCTTTAATGCATGACCAAGTATGCATATCCTTAAAGGTGTTTCCTTTTGCATTCTCCAGGCGCGAGCGTGTAGACAACGGCTTATAATCGCCTTAGGATAGCCATTCCGGATAAATTCGTTGCGAAGATATCGGGCCTCGTGCTCTTTTTCCCCGCGGTGCTACAATGAGTCTCGATCCGTTTGAAGAGCGACCTCACACGGCTTTGTTTGTGAGCCACCGGGCGATTGCTGTGAAAATTGAGGAGTTATGTGGCATTAGTTGTCTTCCAGAAGAAAGTCGTCTCAATTTCACTGTTACGACTTCGCCTGAAGAGCACATCATGGATGAGTAACTGCCGCTCTTGTCCTTTTTCCCCTCGTGAGGTGTACGGCAGGGACGACTGTGTTAAACAGGTTATGGAAATTCCACAACATGTTTTCCTGACGATAGCAAACGTGCCGTCATCATAACGGAGCCAAAAGTCCGGTTCACACTGAGTGAAGACAGTCTTTTCTAGCTCCTGTAGTGGCAGTTCTACCACTAGGCCGGAAACCGGAAAGCTCATCAAAGTTTCCTTGATCTATTCCCAGGTTTCTCCAACAAAAGAGAAGTAGGTCTTTTGGGAAAATTCGGACAGTCATATGATCCAAATTTTGAGTGGACTTTGAGTCTTGAATGCCACTCCGAGTCTCTCGAGGTAGGCTTCGCGCGGCAAATTCGGTGGGATAGATGTGAATCACGACGTCACATCAGAAGAGACCACGGTTTCTTAGTATCCCGTAAACCACTTTGAGAATGCCGGAGCACCGACTGAGGACAAGTCTACTCGCAAATGTAACAGCAGAAGCGTCGGCAGAACACTTGACTGGATTTTCAGCCTGAACCTCCGATAGGGATAGTTCATATACGTTCAGATATACAATTATAGTCCAAGACTTACTACTCGACTTCATTAAGCAGCTATCATGCAGATCTTAACTGCGTCCGAATTTGATGTTCACTATTCCTTGAGAGGGAGTTGGGTAAAGTTTAGTGTCATTTCTGTGACAATAACTGCATGCAGTCCGCTAAATGAATTCCGAAATTATTAGCGCAAACTGGACGTCCGGAGTCCATTTAACGGTGAAAATGAAAAAGCGAGGATACACGGTGGGGATTCGACGCCCTGGTGAGGCATATTTTCGTGCCTATTCCTATTTGAACGACATCAGTCGCTTGACCGGCTCGAAAAATTGACTGGTGCGCAGGAGGAGGAAGAGGAAGTAAGGTCGACTGTCAGTGCATATTCCTCACTTTAAGCAATCTGACGCGTTCGAATCTATCACGATGCGCCAAAAGCCATAGCTTCAATGGTCGCCAAGTGATGCGATAATTCGGACCTCGCGGTCAGCCCACTGTGTTTGTGTAGTGGCCGACTGGTGGACTGAGAGTCAGGTTGCAATGGCTCCTTCTTAGTGTGCTCACTCAGTTGGGATCCGAGTCGTTCTCTTTCTGGCTGTGTAAAATCCTAGTCCTCTGTGCGTGCACCAGGTGTGGTGGCACGCTTAGGCGCGGGTTCACGCCGTGCCAACCACGTGAGCCTGCCTCCGGTCTTCTCGAATCTGCTTGACAGCGGGTCCAGGTGGGTGGGGGCAGGGTGCGGTTGATGCGGTGCAAGCCCGTTGTCACTATAACTAATTCACGCGCAAGTCGCCGTTTCTGCTCTCATCCTGATGCGAACCACAAGGTGGGTATCGTCCGAAACGACGGCCAAACTGTCACTCCCATTTGATGTTATCGGGCTGTTTTCTATCCGATATCCAGTACAATAATACTGCAAGTATTAAGAGCATTTTAAAAACTTATATCAGGCGGCAACTCCACCGAAGTGGACGGTATCAGACCCAAACGTTCAAAAAGCTCGCGGGACCGACCGTCAAACATCGCGAATCGGCCACCTTGCACCATTTCCATCACTTAGCACTCGCGGAAATTATTTGCGTAGCAGTACCGTCGGGTACCCCTAGAGCGGAAAGCACAGGACAACAACACTCGCCGTGCGACGAATAAGCTGTAGATGGCTAGTGAAGCCGCAAAACCTTCAGAGAAACATGCACGCGAATTTATATAATGCCTATTGTAACAAGATTATCCATGCACTGTCCCATATGAATATACTACAATTATTAATAATTGTAAAATAATCGATAATAAGCATTTGTTGCGCAGCTGCCGCCTCCGATGCAAGCGTATGAAAAGCTTCCGAGGCCGACCATCAAAGGTCGTGTGCCAAACGCAACTTTATCCCTTTCGCTCACAATCTCGAGAGCTGTTAGCTAAACATGCACAGAGTTGGGTGAATACGTCAAGGATCAGGGACCCTCGAAATATCTCATACAGCGGCCGAAACTAACAGGAACAAATTGACAGCATATCTACCTAGCGTCAACGAACTCAGTAATTCCTAAACGCCGGCCCACAACATTATGTGACAAGTAGCGATACTTGTTTATGTGATAGGCGTTACGCGGTTATCTTGCAGAAGTCGTCTTCTATTGATGCTTCCAATACAGACTTGTAGTCGTTATAAAATGTCCCATCCCGAGTGCCTAGCTTCACGTACCCCACTTAATAATTTCCAGACAATTAAATCGTAGCACATATCTGGAGCTCTTACAGTAAAAGTCGCATATGGAAATCTAGGGCATGCACTGATGAGACAAAGTTCACGCGGGCACCCAGTACAGCGGAAAAAAACTCCACCGTTTGTTAGTTAATGTAGGATTGTGTTTCATGCAGTGATACTTGTTTATATAGTGGTCATTACACAGTTACCACAAAGGAGACCTCTCTGATCCAGGTGTTTAAAGCAACATCGAAGTCGGGAATTATTTGTGGTGTACCGTCGACCAAAATTATGCAAAATTATCTGCAGTTGCCATAGCGGAAACCTGCAGGAAGACTCAGGAGCACAACGGAGGAGACAAAGAACTCGCGGATTCCTTGTAAAGCAACAGAACCTTGGGCGAGACGCCGGCTTCGGCATTCAAGAGATACATATGACGCGTATAGGTTCATACACTATCCTATGCAATGATACTAAGATTAATAGCAAATGTTCGTATACTGGACAGCATGCGGTTTTCCCGTGAAGCAGTACTGGACTCAAGCACCAGCTAAAATATTGAGGTCGACAATCCGAAGTCCTGTAACGTCCACCTAACTCCAATGCCCCTGGTCAATATTTGGGGAAAATGTTAAACTTGGCACGGAGGCGATTTCAGCGAGGCGCTCCATGCAGCGGCGGAATCATCAGCGAGACGTGCGTGACCTTTTAGTCTATTCACATGATGGCAGTAGTTTCCACGTCCACCCTATACCATCGTACTTCAGTAAATAATTTCTACGTAAGAGGATTGAGCAGTCCCCGTGGAGTTGTCTTCCACCCAAGTGTTCAATACACGCTGAACACGTGTGTGAGCATTCAGTTGACGCCTATGCTGGATTTAATCTCCAGGCGCTGTTTTACCCTTCTACGATGTAGTTAATAACGTGTCAGTATGATGGGCATTACGCGACTACTCAGGAAGAGTCGTCTTACTCTCAGGTGATTACAACCAATTCGCAGTCAAAAATACACAGTCGTGTCCAGGGCACATAACTTAATTTTCCTCCGTTAATTTTTAGAGGAATTATTAGTTTGTCATGCATATACGTAATTGTTACAGCAGAAAGCACATAGAGGACGCTGGGCAAACACAGCGGGGCTGAAGCGTTCATAGTCGAGTCTTCTGACAGCAAATTAGTCAGAGGAACATTTTTCCCGACTTCTAGGTAGCGCATATGATGGAAGTATGTTCCCTGCGCTGTCCAACTATTTGCTCGTTGAACCGAAGTGGATTTATTGTCACCACGTACTATAATTCCATCATTTCAGTTCGCTGGACGAATAAATAATGGCCTCAGAACTCATCCTGGGGTAATTTTGAGAGAAAAGTTGAAAAGCCTGTAAATGAATGAATCTGCTGACCACTTGCCTTAACATGGTCGATATGTTGGCAGTCGCTGCCTTAGCGGATTAGGATATGAACGTGAATGACATGCTTCAGTCCTATAAGACATAGCCGTCCACAAGCTTCACATCAGAGGCCGAACTCAGTAATCAACATCCGCTTCCTGATGTTCTACCAAATGGACTATCTAGCGATTAAGCTACGAGAGCTACCATCTAAAAACAGGCAAGACAGCACACCAACTTGCACAATCAAGTTCTGACGCAGTACACTGTTTAGCCATTAAACTAACAATAATTTGCTCTTAGAAAGACCTAAAAGAAGAGGTAGGCTATCTTAGGAGAATCTAGTGGAGGAGAACATGACTGATAGCCCACCTGGGCTACAAAGCACCAGAAATTGTAAATAAAGACCCATCACTTTAACCAGCAGTTAGCATATTCTTGCGGACGACTAACTCCTGCACTTGTCCAAGTACTTTCAGTCTCAACGGCGTTTTTTGTCAGTTAATAGATTTGTTCAACTGGAGAGGGGGAGAAAATACTATCTCAAAGAGCCTATATGTGCATATGCACACTCACGTCTTTCGGAGAAGCAGGTGACACTGGCGGGACGATTCATTAGCGTCTTCAACGACGGAAACTGGAGACCCAAAAACCACCTCCATGCTTTGGCGGTGTGCTGAGTCAGGCTTAAATTGACCGCTCCGACGCCTTCGGGCACTCACCGACATCGGGTCAAGGGCAGCAACAATAAACTCATGGGGCGAACGACAAAGAACATGTTAAAACCACCTCAGTTGTCTTTACTGAACGACTTTGGATATCCACGCGATGTTGGCACAGTGAATGCGGGCTGCTTAACCCGAAACGAAATCGGTGTACCTTTCTTGAGGTACTGTTATCAGGAGACGTTTGGTCAAACACCTGCAGACCTCGCCCGCTCCTACGTGCGGATCTTTTTAACAGTAGAGATATATCGTTGTGTTCATACGCGCTTTTTGATGATTACGAAAACCTTGGAAACAGCATTGGGTTGGTAGAACATGTCGGCCTCAAAGCTCCGGGCAACTTGAAACTGTACACTTTCCAAAATGACTGTTAGGAATCTTGAGGGACAAGCTACTGACCTAACGATCTAATTCGCTTAAGATATTGCATTATATAGGTCATCATAACCTGGCGCATGAAGGGCAACATTGTCGAGGTCTAACCCAGAACCCTTCTTCGAGTTACGCACAACCCGAAACAGCCTGAAAAGTATGATGAAAAGGACCTTTGCAGCCACACGAGACTGCAAAGGCTAGAGAGCGATAAAATTCAGCCGTTAAAAATGAGATGATGGGTTGGTCAATGGTGCTGCGAAGATTCCCGAAGTGCTCACACCAATGCTCGACTTTGACCGAGTTGTCGACAAAAAAGCTACCGTTCACATTGCAAACAGAATCACGCAGTCCCGAGTTTCGAATGTCATCGACGTTTGAGGTCCGTTTCATGAGGTCGCCATTTCAGCCAATAATTTTTGCGGTCATCTTTGACCTACGTTGCCGTCATCTTCCGGAGTTGGCGGAATCATAATTGCGATACCTGCAGTCCCGCTGAGTGAATCCGAGAATTTCTTCATCAGCCTCGACAGCTGGGGGAATCAATGATGGCCATTTGTCCCAGCCTTCTTTATTAGCTCGAACTACAAGGCGAAGACCGATTTCTGTCCTCGGGTCCTCAGTTATACCGGGCTGCCGTAATCTTATGATGCCAAGGTTCCTTACGTGTGGTATTTCAAGCGCGTAATAGAGGCGAACTATAAGGCGTGTGCGGGTGAGAAGATAGTATGGCCCATGGGCGTTGCAACTTTGGCACTAAGCATCGACCTCCTATAATAAACCAAGCCACAAAACACTTGACTGAATAGAATGTAGTGAAGACGGCTAGCTGTACGATCAACGGGTGAATACCAGGTCAGTGGATGTTTGTGAAGATGTTGGAAGCGTGTCCTGATGGGGACCAGTTAAGCCCGGCAAGCAAAGTTTGACATCCTCTCAAAACCTTTGCGCCGAAAACAAAACCTGGAGCGGCCAACAAGATGATTTTGCAGCAAGTCGCCCGTCCTGATCCCATCTTTTTAATCCTGTTACAAGAGAGCGACCGCCCCACCCTGCTACCGGGGGGATCGTGTAGATCGCTGTATTCGGAATTGAAACAGAAGGTGATCATCACGATTTTGGTTCCAGAGGAACTGAGTCAAGCAGCAAACATCCACGTTCTACTGAAGACTGCACACTGTCAGATTGGGTATTAGGGTCGAGACACGTTCGCACGTTATAGCACCCAACATAAGGAGTCCGTTCACGACTAAGCGGTCTAACCTGCATACTACTCGCCGACATCGCTGGACTGAATTTGCGGAGCATGTCGGTTCCCGTGACATGATTACAGGGCCTGATTCAGGCACTTCATCCTGAGGTTTCTCGGGAATTCGGAGTATGGGCGGGTCCCGATAGCTGCTCGAATTGTCTGTTCGAGGTTTTTTCTCATAGCACTTTGGCTCAAGAGCCAAACTACAAGACGGCAGTAAGTAGAAAACTCACGCAATGGCGGTTGACGGTCGCCAGGTCGCGGTGCCTTCATCGAACTTTGCTATACTCAACAAGGCGGCTGGTGTGTCGTACTTCAGTCTTTAACGCCCCGGTGATAATTGATTTATAGGTCTGAAAGTGCTTGTTCGTCTGACCTAGAACTAACCTCTGCCGAGGGCATCTCACCATCCACCACCCGTGAAAGCGCAGAGTAGTAAGTAGGTAGGCCAACGGGTGGACATGGTATGGTAGGCTTCAATGGAAAAATAAGATTCACACCAACCGAAACTCTCTGCCCTAATTAAAACCGTGCTAGAAAGAAAAGTTAAATCGACTGTCAAGCGATATAGGTTGAATAAAAACAAGCCCTTCGTTGGGTCAAAAGAAGCCGAGTGATTCTGTGACAAATGATTGGATTTTGAGACATCAACTTCACCTCATTTCTAAACCCATTGTTTCAATTGCATAACCAACGATAAATTAGAGCGTAGAGGCTGACCAGACGTTGTCCGACATAACTTGTGTTGGTTCCTCAAAGCATACGGAGCAGACTCTAGTCATCCAGACTTCAAATTGGCGAGATACTAAGAAGAAACACTAAGAGAATGCAAACAAGCCCTCGTCTCGAGGACAGAGTTGAGCCAGAAGTTAGCAGCCTAGGTCACACCATGGCAGCCAGAAGCTCACAAGACTAAAATCGCATAGGGTTAGCCCCGCACAGTCACTTCCTATCGGCTACCAGCGTCTAGCAGAGTAAGTCCGACAGGATATAGGTTGGACAGTGAGTGGCAAAGCGTTTTGCTCCCGCCCTTCGGAAAATCCCGCGTTTGGCCCGTGGCCAATTCTGACGTAACTACACAGTAAGTTTTTACGTGAGAGACAGACGGGTGACGGCTGCTTAATGCCCCTGGTGCTGATACGTTTGTTTCCACTCACAGATCGTATACGTTTCTTATAAAACTAAGACTTGTTTGAGTAGCGTGAGACGAAAAGTGCACTCTGAGAAGAATCAGTAACCACTTTCCCCTCCCGACATTTTAAGCCTTACTTGGTGACTGTAAGATATAAAAGACACGGTGGTCCGAAAGCAGACAGAGAACACAAAAGGACTCCTAACTAGTATTTAATACATGATCGATTTTTTCGACAAGACAGTGTACCCTAGTATTAAGGGTTCTCATGGAGTCTATCTCGCTTTCATTGCCGTTTCGCTTTGGATGACGAGAAACGTCGGCGATGACTTGGCGTTCTATCTCATTGATTTCGGATATGAGGTCTAAGTCGGCGGTTCGGCCACTTATCTGGCCTTTTACTGCCATGAGTCGACCACGCAATTGGGAAAGTTCCTTAACAGCATCAAATCCAGCGCATAACCCCTCGTCAAAGACATTCTGCAACTGACTTTCAAATCCCGCATATATACCTTCACGCTCACCGCTCAGGGCGATTGTTCTAACGTTTCTCTGCCATTCAAGGTCTGCTAGTTCCAGTTCAACCGATGTGGGACTCTTCGCACTGTCGAAAACATCATCCATGCCCGCAGCTTGGATGGACTCTGAAATCAAACCCCGCAACTGTTGACGAACAAGAGTTTTATGTGCAGACGGGGGAAGGTCTGAATAAAGTGTACCTAAAGTGGAATTTTATCTTCGGAGACGGTACTCGTAGAATCACCACATAGTTTATTGTGCAGAAGTCTACGTAAGAAAATTTCACATCGTTTTATTTATAGAAAGAAATCTAAGAAAAGACGAAGACGGATAACACAAGAGTTGGAGACACTAAACTTATCGGCGTCAACCCTGCACCTGTAGAAGCACTTGAGGAAAAGGAATACTTCGAAAAACAGAAATATCGTTCAGACGCTCCCAGTTGTGGCCGCCTGCTGAATCATGCATGGAAAGTGACTATTGACAGCACCATTCATCAGGAACTAATGCGCTGTGCGCACAACGCAATTGCCGAAACGATTGAATCAGACTGAAGGCGACTTGGGCGGAGACCACTTCAAATAAGTTCTTTTTCGTCGACGTAAAATGAGGGAATCCATTAAACACCGACAGACACCGTCTTTTTTGACTGGTTCTTCTCGGAGTGCATATAAAATGGCATTGTCTCTATGCAACTGGCTTAATCAGGAAGGGGTGTCAATCCCGTCCACTATCGCACACATCAATCACGCATGTAATAGCGGGTTAATTGACTTTATGGGAGTGAAAGATAATAAGGCGGGAAAAAGAAAGAGAGCAGCGTGGTTGAATCACTCATTTCTGATTTGCAGGCAAGGACGTCGAGGCGAACGCATCCGTCGATATTTTGCTACCCGAAGGACAACATTGAACTACTCCGAGCCCACCTCTCGAACCATATTAACGTTTCCCCCCTTTTATTCTATTTTATATTCTTCCCTGTCTTTCTCGCTCTCTCTTCTCCTGTTTTCCCACCGCGGATCATATTTACTCAGTAATCAGCGACTTCTGTTACATACTCTGTCTGTGTGGACTCCGTTGTTGGAACCATGAGTGTTGTCACGGAGGATCCTAAATCCGTGTCAGACGACGGATCCTTTTTACGAGCAACGTCAAGTCCAGCTACAACACTAACTACGGTGCCTTCTGGGTCAACCAAAGGAGCGGCTACAACACGCAAAGCAAAACCGTTACCGCGCACCACAATTCAAATCCAGTGTTCTGGATCAGCCTACAATCAAACTTATGATTGGTTGGCTAATTTTCGCATGCAAATATGTGCATGTGTCCGACCGCCCGGACCGCCATAGTCATCTTTGATCATATTTTCCAAAAGTGATATATTGTGCTGGCGAACGTGAATGAAAGAAGAAACTTCTTCGCAACTTTATACAGAATAGCCAGTCAGAACACTTCCGAAGCTCTGTCAACCCCAACATTCGCCACCACCAGCCCTACCACCAACATTATGGGCTCAATCCCACCCTGTAATCGTTGTAAACGCATCTTCACATCAGACATCGGCTTCGACGATCACATGGGCTTCCGTCGTACTGAGACCGGCGTCCCAATGTCAGGATCGTCGGCGTTCACCCGCCGAACCATTATGTACAGGAAATTAAGAGGTGAACACATAAATTTTTCTAGAATAAACTAAACCGAACTTAATCCGAATGAATGTTTAGTCTTCGTTTTTCCTTTTCTAGCACCTTGAGGTTACCATTAGAACAAATTTTACGCCGAAATAAAGGATTAAGTCTGAATAGTATGGAGAGTGATAGTATGTGTGTGATCGGCCTTGGAAATCCGGTGAGTCACTTCGTCGTCGATCTTGGTGCTGCCCTGATGCGTGAAGCAGTCCACCACTTGCAGTTGGGCTCCGTTCACGGTGATTTGCGGCGAGTTGTGGACAGTGGTGGGTGGTGTTTGGCGCATGATCAACGTCTTCTCTGTGTTCATAATAAGGTTGTATTTCTCGCAGGCGGCGAAGAAGTTGTCGAACGGCAAAGACTATCTCCGTGGTTCCATGATGAAGCCTGCCAGGCTTTCCGGCAAGAGACTCCGTTCTAGGTGGTTGTTCAGACGACTGGGAAGGAGGCGAGCCATTATTTTACCGGCGATGTTCAGCAGCTAGCTGCCTCTTTGGTTGTCGCGAATTTGGCGGTTTCGTTTCCGCTTGTACAGACACACGATTGTAGCGTCCCTGAAATCCTGCGGAAATTCTCCTTGACGCCACATCTCCTGGAAGAATGCCCTCAGCTGATCCATGATTTGGGGGGCACCTTGCTTGTACAACTCATTAGGTATCGCGTCCGGTCCAGGCGCTTTCCTGCTAGAGAGCTTCTGCAAGGCCCGAATGCTTCGCGGAGCAAGAGCGGGAGCCCTAGGTCGGCTAAGGTTTCCATTTTAGAGAGACGGGAGTTGGCGACGTTGGAGACGGTGCAGGGACAGTTGAGGACGCCACTAAAGTGCCCGGTCACTCGCTGTAGGATTTGCGACCTCTCGGTGAGTAGGGTACGTTCGTCCGCGCTGAGACAAGGAGCAGTTCCTTTGGTTAGCGGATCGTAGATATTTTTGATCGCGGCAATGAAGTTCTTCCATTTTTTGTAGTCCACGTATCCTTGGATCTCCTCGGCCTTGCGAACCGTCCAGACCTCCTACATCTCCTGCAGTCCCTGTTGCACAAGGCGGCCACTACGGTAGAAGGCTACTTTGCTGTCGTCGGTGGACGATTGATGTAGGCTCTGTGCTGTCGGTTCTTCTCGGCGAGCAGGTTGCTGATGGCGGTGCCGTTGTCATCGAACCAGTTCCGCAGTTGACACCATCGGTTCTTGACAGAGGCGTTCCATCAGCAACAGCAGCGACTGGAATTTTGGCTACCCGTTGTGCTAGCTCGTTGCAGAAATGGAGATGGTGAGCAGGCAAATACATCAAAGTTATATTCTCCCTACCTGAGGGTTGCTTACCTTGGGGTATCCTGCGGGGCTGTAGGCGAATCCGCATCTTGTGCATGACGAGGAAATCGTCGGCCCAGCCGTCCGCACGCGGGATCGCCTTGGTCACCAGCACGTCCCGCTGGTCTCACCTCCGGACGAGGACATAGTTTGGCAGGTGCTAGTGCCGCGACCGAGGGTGCATCCACGTGGCCTTCTCTTTCGTCGGAAGGCAGAAGGTGGTGGTCAGGATGAGGCAGCGTTCCGCGCAGGTTCGTAGGAGGAGTAGGCCATTGTCGTTAGAGCAGTTGAGACCATGGGGACACAGCGCTCCTCTCCAGGCAGCATGATCTGTGCCAACGCGGGCGTTGAAGTCACCAACGACAGTCAAATTATCCGCCTTCGGCAGAGATGCCAGGAGAGCATACAGGTCTACGCAGAATTTGTTCGTCTTCTACTCTGGACTGGTCATCGGCGGAGCGTAGACGCTGACGGTGGTGGTGAATTTGCCTCCTCGTAGAGGCAGACGGAGGCTTGTTAGGCGATCGTTGATGGCCTGCGGCAGACAGGATAGGCGTTATACGATGTCATTCCGGATGGCGACGCCCGCGTTCCCTCGCTCTGCCCTGGGGCGGCCGCTCCAGAAAATGGTGTAGCCGGCATCAGCCTCCTCTAGTTGGCCTTTTTCGGAGAACCGGGTCTTGCTGAGTGCAGAGATTTTCACCTTGTAGCACGCCAGTTCCCGAGCCACCGGCGCCATCCTCCGTTCCGGTCGGTTGCTCCTCGGATTGTGTAAAGGGGAACGAACATTCCAGGTTGCCAGAGTGAGCGAACTCGCCTACTAGTCTGTCGGGTGGGGCGGCGGGGAGGAGGGGACGGGGAGAAAGTGAGTGTGTTGTTTCTTGTTTGGTTGTTTCGACCGTGTATTTTGCGTCTGTGGCCAAGGTCAGCGTGCAGACCACATGAATCCTGGCATTTGTTTAGGGCACCTTTTTAAACCCCACCTCGGTTGCGGGATTGAGCAGTACTCTCCCTAAAAAGGGCTGTACAGTCATGCTGGACGGCTGTCGGACTCCACTATGGGCAAAAACTTTTTTATTTGGAGCACGATCCAGCGGGGCGGCGGGGAGTAGGAGAGGGGAAGATAGAGTGTGTTGTTTCTATTTTGATTGATTTCAGTATTTAGTATACATGATGGATGAATGCAGTGTCCTAGAAAACCCTTTTTACAGATAAATGGACGAAAATCCTGCACATTTTTACATAAAATTTATAACAGTCATTTTTATGAAACAAATATTTGGTCATCAAGCACGAATTTATCAAGTCTTTTTTGAAAATCTCAACGTTTTCCGTCAAGACTACTAAGTTCGGCAAATCATCCCATCCTTTAACCAGCCTATGGGAGAGGAATTTAGCTCGCAATTCGAGTTCGGCATATTTTAGCCTTAATTTGTATTGGTGGACTCGAAGATTGGTCGTCCGCGCCAGTTCTAAGAAGTCGTCAAACTGAGGAGCACAGTTTAGCCCTCGGCCAATCCTAAATGCCACGAGCATATCCCTCTGTAGTCTATGATGGAGGTGAAATATTTTCAGCTATTGTGGGTGTCTCTCATAAGGTAAGCAAAATAATCCCTAAACAGCTTGATTGCTCTTCTTTTAACGTTCTCCAACAACGTGTAATCTTGTTTCGTCTAGGGACACCATGCTTGAACACAATATTCCAACATTTGTCGAGCAAATGTTCCAAATACTCAGCCGAAAAGTTCTTCGTCAAAATTGAGGAAGGATCTCCTAATCGCGCGTAGGATACCCACAGCTTTCTCTGATACCGTGGCGCAGTGAGACAATGGTTTGAGAGTTGACATAATCCACACACCGAGGTCTCATAACTCGTTGACTGATTCGAGTTGGTGACCTTCAAAAAAGTTGTGAGGTCCAAATCTCAACGGCCTCTTGTCGCCAGATCGTAGTCGGATAAGTTGGTATTTGTTAAGGTTGAGGTTAAGACGTCACTCATCACACCATTGTTGTAAGCGATCCAGATTGTTTTGTAACTGTAGCGAATCTTCCGGTTTATCTATTGATTTCTACAATTCGAGATCATCGGCAAACATTGCACGCTTTCGGTTCAGACAGTACAGGCAGTCTTTCACATATAGTAAAAACTTAATTGGACCCAGAACGCTCCCCTGCAAAACGCCATTGTGAAAGGATGCCTATTCCAAATAGCGTTTCCGATACACGCATGCTCAGATCTGCCCGTTAGAAAGTCGGCTAGCCATTTAGGCCGACTTCCGTTCGCGCCCATTTGAAGTAGTCTAAATATAAGTCGTCTGTGTGGAAGACTATCAAAAGCCTTTCTGAAGTCAATGTAGACAGCGCCGACTGATAAACCAATTTCGAGTGATTCCGTTCAGCTCTACATGGATACAAGCAGTTTAGTAAGACAGCATCGACGACTTCGGAATCCATGCTGGTGTAAACTGAGCAAGTTACTTTCTTCAAGATGTTGCATCAGCTCCGTGTTTATTTCATTTTCCATCACTTTGCAACAGATGCTGGTGAGACCATCTGGTGTGAAACTATTTGGGCTGTTCTCTCGCCACCTTTATATATGGTGCCTATATTTGCTTTCTTCCAGTCGGTAGGCAGAGCCCCGGCCTCCATCGACGTTCTGCAGATCTTGGATAACGGAGAGGCCAGCAGGTCTGAGAGTTCATTCAGGACTTTTGCGAGCACGCCGTCCGGACGAGGCGACTTAATGGGCTCTATTTGACCCAAAGTTTTCCTTACCGTGTCTGTTTTGAGGGCCACCGTGCTAATTGTATTGCTTGAGTTGACAATTGAAGGATAAACTTTTTTCATTAAAAGCTCGCTCCTCGGTGTACACAGATGTGAAGAAATCGGATAACGGGTTCGGCTTGTCTGAATTATCAGACAGTATAATTCAGTATAATTCAGTATATATGAGGGATAGAGGCAGAGCCTTGGAAAACCCTATTTACAGATAGACGTAGAAAAAAACATGCAGATATTTACATAGCAGTTATACCAGCCATTGATATCATGTAAATGTTTGACCATCAAGCATAAGTTTATCTAGTCTTCTTTTGAAGGTCTCGACGTTTTCCGCTAAGACAACGGAGTTCGGCAGTTTGTTCCATCCCTCAACCAGCCGGTGAGAGAAGAATTTGGCCCGCAAATCGAGTCTGGCATGTTTCATCTTCAATTTGTATGCGTGCCCTCGGAGATTTGTCGTCCGCGCCAGTTCGAAGAAGTCGTCAAACTGAAGAGCACAGTCTAGCCCTCGGACGATCCTGAAGGCCATGGTCATGTCCCCTCTGTACTGTCTATAAGACATATAAGCATATTCTCCTGCCGATCTTTTAGACAGGAAATGCTGGCCCCGTTGCGTTTCGTCCTGTTCACGTATCCAAAGAATTTTTTGGAATTTTTAGAGATATTTGGTAATCACTCTTAACTCAAATTCTTTCCGTTCCCTCCTCAGAAGATTCCGACATTTATTCCTCTGTTTTTCAAAGTCAGTAAAATGCTCTGGTTGTTGGCATCTGGCGTAATTTTTCCAAAGTCTTCTTTTTAATCTAAGATTCTTCTTTATTTCTGACGTCACTCACTCTTGCCGAGAAGTGCGCGGTTTCCTCTTATGTGGGCAACAGATCTCTACCAGGTGCTGCGTTACGGTTCTGAAGAAGGGCCGACCGCTTTCTGAATCAGGTACTTGTGGAGCATTTCAGTTCATCTGCTGAGGCAGATTTTTCATTCAGGGATAATCCCATTTTTATACAATTCTTTTCTCAACAGCTGGGATTTTTAATCGTGAGTTTTGCGTCTGCGTCCGCTGTCAGCCTTCAGACGGCGCTGTTCCCAAGCATTTGATTAGTGCGCCTTTTCTAGCTCCTTCCCTATCGTGGGGATGGGCAGTATCCTCCCTAAATAGGGATGCTCTGTTGTCCCAGGTGGCTGCCGAAATCAACTATGGACCACGTCTTTGTTTTGTGGAAGAACGACCTGAGTTAGTCTGGGATTGCCGACGATGAGACTTAAAAGAAGGGCAGTTAGTTCTAACAAGGACAGACACGATAGCAGTCAGAGAGCAGGCAAACAAAAAAACGAGTCAAGGGCAGCAGAGTAACATTCGCTTACCTGAGGGCTTGCATACCTCGTGGTTTCCTACGGTATACCAGACAGAGCCTCATATCGGCGATGCCGATGCGGTGATCCATCCGGCCACGCCGAAATTATCGTGCGCGGAGATACACACACGGATACCCCCGTCTGATTTAGCCCGCCGGTCGAGGCGGTAACTGGGATGTGGCCGCAAGGCGGAGCCTACCTTCGAGCAGTCACATGTGAGAGTTGGGTGATAGCAAATGGACGCTATTCATAGTCTACACCTGTGAACAAGTGAGAGATCTACAGCGTCCGTCGCGTAAACCTACCGCTGAAAACCCCTACAGCCAAACGCGAGGCACCCAAATCTCAGTTACCGCCGCCGCCTCACAACGGCAACTTTCAACCGCCTCCAACTTATTGGAAACCTCTGGACTAACTGCAGCACCCGGACTGCAAAAACCGTTGTCTCTCCGTCCACCTCTCCCTCGCCTCCCAAGCCGTCAACAAACGCTGACCGCCCTCCCGAGCCACCACCACCACCACCACCACCACCACCACCACCACCACCACCACCACCACCACCACCACCACCACCACCACCACCACCACCAACACCACCTCCACCACCACGACCACCACAACCGCAACCACGACCACCACCACGATCACCCCCACCACAACCACCACCACCACCACCACCACCACCACCATCATCATCATCATCATCATCATCATCATCATCATCATCATCATCATCATCATCATCATCATCATCATCGTCATCATCATCATCATCATCCACAACCACCGTCTCAACGTCTGTCGATGTGACATCTGCTATGCCCATGACCGCTACACACAATCCCCATACACCGATAAACACCAGCACCGAGGACCGAGTCTATGCCTGTTCACACTGCGGTCGCATTTTCACCTCACACATCGGCATGGTCAATCACTTGCAAATCCATCGCATGGAGACCGTCTAACCAGTGCCTGGAGCACCAACATACACTCGCCGCGTCCGCCTACACTGTCCACACTGCACTCGCACATTTATTCACTGCGTGGGTCTATTAGGCCACAAGCGCCTCCACGAAAAGTTGTGGTAACGAAATACCGGCTGCACCTCACCCCCATATCCTTCCACACCGACATCCCACCGCACGTCAGCATCACCCACCAAAAGCCCCCAGATGCCACCTCCCGCGAAAGTGGGAAGTGTGCGTCTCGTCCCCTTCGCTATACGGGTCCCTTCGTGCATGTGTGATGGGAATCTGAGACGAAGACGGTGCGTCGAGCGTTGTGGCTTGGAAAGCAGCCGTCTGCCGCTCCGACTTAGTCTGCGCAGTTTGTTCAGTTGTGTGCATTATGCGGAGTGGCGGACTGGTGGGTTGAGGGCCAGGTTGCCACGCTCTCATGTATGTGGGGAGTGTGTGTGCGTTATGGGCAGTGTCTCTCAGTCGACAACTGCTTGGTAATCTAGCCTTGAAGGGTGCCGTCCCAGGCTAAATGCAGGGCCACGTGTCGCCCTTCTAGGTCGAAAGGTCTGAAAGCATATGTCATGTCAATATCGACAAACCATGGTCCTCGCAACTTAGAATGCGCTGTCAGTTCCTTGAAACCTGGTTTCCTACGGGTAGACGAGCTTGCGCTCCCGCTGGGTATACAGGTGGTATGCATGGCAGCCCAGTCCTCATCCTCTTTCTTTGGACCCCTGCTGGGGTGTTGATGTTTGTCAGGAATCTGGTCACTAGCTGTATAAACCAGGGAATGTGGAGTGGAACACCAAGACGAGGGCTCGACCGTGCCATTCACATGCGCACTCCCACTCTTTCAGTCGTCTTGACACCGACTTAACAACGGGTCCAGGTGGGGAGGGGAAAAGAGAGAGTGAAGTAGGTGAATCTCAGGTCTACTATCATTATAAAGTAATTCATGCGCAAGTCAGCGTGTCTGCCTCAGATTGCAGTGGAGCACACGGTGGACATAGTCGACGACGACTGTCGAACTGTCGTGTGATCAGCCAGATGTGCAATTGGATTTCGAGGCTGCGTTATATAAAATAGGAAAAGTACAACGTTCGCCGACGAATCGTCTTTTCGTTTCCGGTATTTATAAGAACGACATTCACAAATATCGAATTCGGAGCTTTTAGAAATGCGGGTGGGGTGTGAACGATGGTTGAATTTTTGAAAATATGAATCGGCCGTTAATGATTACTAAGACACACAACTTTTCGACGTGGAGTAAGACAGCTTCTTATTGCCAACGACAAGAGGTCTATAAGAGGAACTCGATAAACTCCCAAAAGTCTCCAGAATTACGAAAAGGAGTTAGTATGCGGGCTAATGAAAATGTATTTTGCACATTCACTTGCGGTGTCGACTGAAATCTAGATTAGCCATAACAGAAGTAGCCATTAAGTACTACTATAGAATATTTTCTGGAAAGCAGAGGAAATCCAAAAAAAGGAAGTTTCCACCGATCTGCATTGCGACTCGACAATATGGACATGTAACGAAATATTGCTCGTATTTTAATAAGTTGAAATTCGAGCGGTTGTGTCCAAATTGGGGTCGAGTAGAGGGCTCTGCGGGAGGGTAGTTTCCTCCAGTCCGGAACCAGTGCTCAAGGACTCGTCCCCGTGCAAGGTGATCTCGCCAGGATTTTACTTAGCCATCGTAAACATTCAACACACAAATAATTAACTAGCTGGTGTAAATATAAAGGTTTATTTTTGTGGATAGAAATCTGTATGTAATATGCATATTACTTTCATGAAAAAGTCAGTCAGTGTCAGTGAGAGAGGTGTCAACAACACCCGGTATTCCCAGCCGGTTACCCATACAAGTATTAACCGGGCCCAACGTAGCTTAACTTCGGTGATCGGTCGAGAACCGGTGCTTTCTACGTGGTATGGTCGCTGACAAAAATGTCACACGGACCCACTGATTCACGGCAGAGGTTCAGGGGAGGTGGGCTTGGAGGCTGTCACAGGGGAGAGAGTAAATCCTTATTTTATTTGCACTAAAAGGCACAAGAGACCATAAGTCCGTCAGCCTTTGTCTTCCACCTTCTATCTCTGTGTTCCGCTTGTTAAAACTAACTGGCTCTGGTTCGGTTCAGTCGCCACGATTTCTCCCCTTCAGATGAAACTCTATTCTCAGGGCGTGTAGGTATGGTATTGGGTTGGGACGTGACTCCAATTTTTTTCTGTGGGTCGGGGTACCAGGTGTGGCGGTAATATGGGTAAGTTGTTCGCTGTAACCCTGGGGGCCGTCCCCTGTATGGGCTTAATTAGTCGTTATGTACTGTAAAGGTGGCTTCTTCTGGGGTTGTTATATCACGTACTATGTACGTGGTTAGGAGTTTGATATCGGTGACTATAAACGGTCCCTCCCAAGGGTAGAAAAACGTGGCTGGTATATCAACGGTTGGAACCACTCGGTAACGTAGGACCAGGTAGCCGCGTTGACAGGGTAACCTTTGAATATGTCGGCCGAAGTAGTCTTCTTGGCGGTTATATGCCATATGTAAGTGTGAACGTGCTAAGTTATGAGTCGCAGTGCTTCCTGTAACTCAAGCACGCATTCGTCTGGCGGGATTTCGTCTGTTCCTGGTATGGGGAAGTTCGAGTCCGCGGGTAATCGCAGGTGTCCGCCTGTAAGCATGAAGAATGATGCATATCCTGTCGAACTGTGGAGGGTAGCACGGTACCCCATCAACGCGTATGGTGAACATGTATCCCAGTTTGGGGGGTGGTGGATTTCAGCGGAAACTTTTAGAAGGTCGACTAAGGTCTTGTTCATTCGTTCCACTTGGCCATTGCCCTCCGGATGCATTGGAGTTGTCCGCGTCTTTTGGATAAGGAGAAGGTCGCAGACATCGCGAATCAGTTTGCCTTCAAAGTTGGCTCCACAGTCGGAGTGGGGTGAATGGGGTGCCCCAAAGCGACAAATCCATCCATGGAGAAGTGCAGTGGCCACAGAGGCTGCATCCTGTTGGTTTAACGGTGTAGCTTCTACCCACATCTTAAAGTAGTCGACCATAATTAGTATGTACCTATTACCGCTGGTTGTGTAAGGTCGTGGCCCGATTATGTCGGGAATTCTGATAGCATTGATTGTAATAGTGCTCTTGGTTTTGGGTCCTTTAGAGGAAGCGCATGCAGGGCACGGGTTGCAAAAGGTGGCTACTTTTTCACGTAAACGGGGCCACCGGAAGCGTTGTCTCATCGCTGTTTCTGTTTCCGCCTGTCCGACGTGTCCTAATTCACAGTGAATATATTCCAGCACTGACAATGCTAGGGAACCTGACACTATGAGTCGTGGCTTCTATTGCAAAACCACTGGCATCCGTATCTAGTATACACAGCAACTCACCTAGCAAAAAAAAACCCTGCCACAACAAGCCCCTCATACGGGACAACGTTTTCTGTAATCCCCTTATTGACTGAGATGACTAAGTAGACGTTTCTGCGCACCTGCTGTGCTCATCTTGAATTTTTTGCTGTCACGATCTCAGATGCCTCCAATAACCATACGTTCACTTTTAAATAGACCTTTTAGAAGCTTGCCGACGGTCGCATTATATTTATCTTATTTACCGGTCTTAGTGTTAAGGTTCAAAAGCCGGGGTTCCAAGTGTGCAGAGGCACGCTTACGATTGCAAAGATGGGCACGGTGCTTGTGCACAGCCTTCGCGTGCAAAAGCGCGCCCAATCCCATAGCTTGATTTGACTGACCTCCACTCTTAGCGAATTAAAATATACCTCGCCTGATTTTCCCATCTTGTACCGGTAAATTTGCCAAAATAACAACGGGCGACTTATGGACTGCGTTTACCTCGAGCTCATGCAATGGATTATTTCTTGAAGTTTCGGCGTTCGTACCCTAACCTCGTGTTAGAAAGCTGCAAATAGCAAAACCCAACTATTTCTTTTTTCCTCTCAATATTCCCTCATCTTAGATTTAGGTCCTTTGAAACTTTAAAACACCCCATCTTGTAAAATTCTTTCGAATTACGCCCATAGGATTGCTGTTTTTCGCGCCAAGAAGCAATATTACTCAACATTTCCCTAAACCTGCCGCTTGGAGTTAAATGACGCAGTGTGCGGCAACCTGTCATATTGCCGTGCTCTGCTTCGGCCATAGATTGGTTCCGTCAGCATAACGTTCTGTTAATTTTTCAGGATGTAACTTAAAAAACTTAAATCATGGGAATGGGGGACATCTAGAAACACTTCCTTCACGCTTCCTCATATAGTTCACCTGGGAACTTATTAAATGCACACGTACTTAGGGCAAAAAACTTATCTGCATGAGCATCTCTGTCTAGCTGTGTGTGAACTGTTTGGCCAGTACTTATAGCCACTTTCCCCCACACAGCATTTTATTCTAATTAATCCACCTGATTAAATGTTTTATTACCTCTACCACGCCATGAAAAAAACGGCGGGCACCAAGGATATCCTCAGAATTATACAAAATCGGACGATCTGTAACCATTTTACCAGTTTCTGTGCACGAGTCCCCAACTTGCTGTCTTTCTTTTTGAAATTCTCCGAACTTGACCTCTCGTTGTTTTTTTCAACCCGGGTCTGTTTAAAGCGAGAACTTTTACCTGCATATAAGTCTGAGTTGCGGTGAGGAGACCTCGCGTGTCACAGTGGTTGATTGGTACTTCGTCCTGCCAACTTTTATCACTAAGGGTTTCGTGCCACTGGTCCGCTCCTCTCCACAAAACTAACAGCGACGTTGCACGTCCTCCTATCCTGTAGTTGTCTACAGCACTAAGCCTACTATCGCCTCATTTCTAGGCAGTGTGAAATATCACTTACCCAGACGGATCCTGTTCACAGCTTTCGTCATATCTTTGCTATTTCTTTTATTATGCTGAATATGTACGCCCTCAGTGCTGTAGCATTCATGTCTTCAAAAATTTATATTCCCTTAGATTCGTATGGACAGGTTCTCAGAAGTGATTGCCGACTATCTACAGCCGACGTACAGGCGAAGGGTCCACCTAAGGAGACCTGCACAACTGAGTGTGTCAAATCCCTAACACCTTTGGGTATTATCAATGGTTACAAATTTGACCGTCGTTTGCAATTATCTCTTTCGTAAACTCATTTAAATTGATAAACCAAAACAAACCAGTAAATTATATATTAGGCGTTTTTGCAAGTGCATCGCAAATTGCTGTGTTTGGTCTTTAGATTTCTTCATCTTTTAGCGCTGTAATAGTCTTAGTTTATCATGTCGACACAGCCTCTTTATCCCTGCTGAAGAAAATCTCAAGCTGCCGACATGCATGGCCAACAAACACGCTAGGACAGTGAGCGCATGTACTACGCTTCGCTGCTTTGCTCATCGGGACGGCTTGTGTGTAATGTAATATCCCTTGACTGTCGTGGTGCGTCTCCAGGGCTCCCGTTTATGTAAAGCAACGCAGTGGGTCTCAGGATTGCCACTCTCGGTCAAACACGCTTGAGACGTCTTTAACAAGGCTCTTCTGCTAGGCATTGTGCGTAGATATGAAGGGTTTGAATAATCTAACTTGATCATAAGCAAGTCATAGTAGCCGCAATTGTTAAAGGCGAGGTTGAAGAGAGATCTGACACTACCCCTTTTATAGGAGAACAGTCAGTTGAGGCTTTTTCGCATGTTTGCGCACAGTGAAGAAGCGGTGTTCAACAGCTATCAGCCGTCTTCTAAATCGATCCGCGTGTTGGCGAAGTCGAACTCATGGCCTTCCTCCAGCGTGTGAGCGGCGACTTGAGATAGTGGGTCGCCTCTTCGAACGGCCCGTTTGTGCTCAAATATTCGTGAGTTGAGACGTCGTCCTGTTTGGTCTGTGTAGTGACAAGGGCAGTTTTGACACGGAATTTAGATAGACCACGCCCGACTGTTCACCTGCGTCCAGCCGGTCCTTCATTTTCATGATTCTGCTACGCTTGGTGGCCGCCGGGTGATGAGCGATGCCCACGCCTAGACCTGACGCAATGCCTTCTGTAGCCTCGGACACACTTTTTATGTACGGTAGGGAGTGCCAAATTGTTGGTGTCTCTCTTCCGTTTGTCCGTCGTGGGTGCGTGCGTATGCAGCGACTGATGAAACTATTTGGGCAGCCGTTCTTTGTTAATTGGCTCCTGATATGCCGTATTTTTTGCATCCGCTTCTGTGTCATATTTTAGTGCACCTGGTGTGTAAAAACATTCGGTGTTGAGCAATGTCCAGTACCTCCGCAGTAGTTGGTTTTTCTAACTTGTATGACCTGCGCGAGAGATCTCATGGAAGAAAAACTGGTCTATTCTATGCAGTTTGAAAGCAGCTGCCTCCGAAAGGTTTTATAACGCTAGTGGGCTTGCTGCCGTCAGCACTCCTTACTGAATTGGCATTATGGCGGCTAAAAACGTTCAGGGCCAGAGATTCGGCTTCACAAGTAGCAACTATCTCGGTTTGCACACAGGGTAACACCGCCCAGTGTGTTTTATGCCTGTTATGTTTGACCTAAGTGATAAAAGCTACAATGCATCCCCCATCCATTACACCATTTCTCCGTTTCCCAGGACTACGTATTTGTCATTTATGTTGGGAGTTATCGGTCAATGTTTCGTCGCGGCGCAAGGAATACTATTCATTTTCCAATCCGTGCGTGCCACAGACGTTTTTAAACGGCTCACCTTGCTTACATTTTTCAAAACTTGTCGTCGGCACGAACAGACTATTCAGGTATTCTGAACGGGACAATTACTGGTTTCTTTGCGGCCCCTCGACAAGGGCGGGTGGGTTTAGTCCGCCAGAGTTTCCTTGGACGTGTTGTCAAGATCCCGGCTGCAAGTCCCGAATATGAAAAGAAGGGATAAAGGAGTGCAAAAATTTGAAGCACAGGTCTGCAAATACTTAAGACGGGCACCTATTTTTAGAACTGTCTGTGCATTGATCTGCGAGTTGCCCCTACAAAGAACCGCAGGAGATTGGCTGGATCAACAAACGGGCCAGACTGGGGCACGACGCGCGTTATTCGGGCTGCACACTCCTACCAAGGGCCACACATGCAGAGGATGTGCGATGGCGTGCCTAGGGGCGGACTTGCGCCGTACCAGCCACTTGCGCCCAATCCCCGCATCCAATGGCTGACCGGCCCGGACAGTGGACTGATGCCTGGAAGAAGGATTAGAGAGTGAGGTCGACTTTGAGGACAACGCCTCCACGGCGCTCAGCACGTATTCCTCATTACAAACAACCTGACGCGCTTTTAAACTATCACTGTGCGCTAAAAACAGTGGCTTGGAAGGCTGCCAATTGACGTTGTAACTCGGTCCTCTAAGGACGGAGAGTCAGATTGCAATGGCTCCTCAGTGTAACTTCTATGGCACTCCCACTCAGATGAGATCCGAGCTGCCCCTTTTGTTTGTGTGGTAGCCTGCTCCATCGTACGCGGACGAGGTGTATGTTGCATTCCTAGACGGGGTTTTGGCTGGCAGCCACCATCCGATCCTGCTTCTGGTTTCCGTGACCGTCTTGACATCCGACTCAGATGGGTGAGAGGGGAGAGAGCGCGGCAGATACGGCGCAAGTCTATTGTCACTACAAGCTAACTCGTGCGCAACTTATTGTGCCTGCGTTCACCATGCTGTGGGGTCACGTGGTCGACATAGTCGTTCATGGCAGCCGGACTGTCTCTGTACGATAAATCAAACGCAAAATTGCGTGACCCGGCTACGCCCAGTCATGTCCTCAGTTCGTGTGTGCAACCTGGTTGGTGAGACCGTTCTGTATTTTCTGCTCAGCTGAGAATATAATCTTGAGACAAAAGAGAGGCATGAAAGGTTTGCAATTATTTCTTATTTCCCTTCAAGTAAGTGTCGCATTGGTTTTTTTTATAGTTGCCCTAGTGTAGGCGGTGGAATTCACACAATTCAACGTGGTTAAATGGTCTTAAGACAATCGCCAGTTAGTGGGTCTTTTGAAGCACCGGGTAAATTTTGTTTCCCCATTAATGCATTCCTCGGCTAGTCATGCTTCCCGCACCTAATTGGCATTGTCTTCTTTTTTTCGGTCTCCGGACTACAGGGAAAAAATGTTAGTCCTATCTAGAGGACGGAAGCGCAGGCCTGCCAACACAGCCGTGAGTGTTTGATTCTGATTTTATACACGCCCATCAAATTTTGCAGGATTCTTAATCTCTTACTGGTATATTTTAGTTTTCAAAAGCAAGTCAGCTGAAGTTACAGCCTAAAAGGCCAAGAACGCCACATTCTCCGTTTGAATGTGTAGGCAGCGCATCAGTAAGTCATAACCTACTTGAAACTGTTTTTTGCCCATTACCATTTATAAGATAACTCAGCAGTAACCTAGGAGGATCATATCATCGTAACCATCCTATTTTGGTCCTTTAAGTCAGCTGTTTGAGGTGTCGTAAGGGACATACTGTGTAGGAGTGGCAAGTCGTCCATGAGTCGGGTGAACGGTGTGGTTACTTGGCACAGCCCTTATCTGACGCCCAACTTTTCTCTGTGGCTCCCTACAGCGATGCCCTGCTTAATGGCCCGCTTCAACCGGCGGGCTAAGTCAGATGAAGGTCGTCCGTCAGTCTTGTCCCCTGTCCTGCCCTCCCCCCACCCATCCAAGGCAAAAGTCTTTCGGAATGAACAACAGGGATTTCGTAGGCTTCCCGGACCGTCTTCCCACTAAGCAAAGGTCCAGACCCATAGTGCAGTTCTACAACCACCTGAACCGAATAAGAAATCCTATCTAGGGTTACAACTGCGTACTTTCTCGTGGCGAAAGTGACGGGAAAATGGGTACTTAACAGACAATGGATAATTAGACTGTCAACAAGCTGACCGTGGTTTGTGGACTCAAAAACCCGTGGTCGAAAAAATATACAAAACAACAAACCAAACTCCCCTGCCTCAACAAAGGCTGCCAGAATGATACTTCTCACTGGCACCCTGGGATGTTCGCTTCTAGACAACCCACTCGGCGAACGACCAGAAAGGAAGACAACCGCGGTTGCTCAAGAACTGGCGCGCTACAAGGTAGACATCATGTCTCTTAGCGAGACCCGATTCTCCGAAAAAGTGCCACTGGCAAAGGTGGGTGCAGGATACACCCTCTTCTGAGGGGTACGTTCAAAAGCAAACCGACAGGACGCTAGAGTTTCCTCTGTCATCAGCAGCAACGTCGTGGGACGAGTGTTCAACCTGCCGCAGTGTATTAATGACCGTTTCATGACCCCCTGTTACCTCTTCGCGGGTGCCTCCGCACCCCCTATGGTCAGCTCCGATGAAGTGAGGAACAAGTTCTACGAAGACCTGTGCAGACGGTGGACATGTAGGCCTGTACGGAACACACTCTTCTCGTGACCAACCCTTCTGCCTTCAGATTCAGGAGAAGACTACATGGAGATCCCTTTGCTCGCGTCACCAGTTTCTTATGGACCACCTCCCAGTTCGGAAGCATAACCAAGATGACGCGCTCGTGACTACGGCGATGTGTGACACAAATTGCCGGGCGGATTACCACCCTGTTGTCTCCAAGATGAGACTGCAACTGCGGCCCAGCGGGCGTGGGGAAGTTACGCGAAAAGTGGGTGAGTTAGCCACTGTATTATTGAATACGACCGAAGGCCGACTAGGCGTTAACGAGCGTCTGAATCTCACAATAGAACAAACGCCAGTTCCGAAAACGAATGACACTGTTAAGACCTGGTGGAGAGAGCTGCAGAATGTCATTCAGGTCACCGCAGCGGAAGCCCACGGTAGTGCATGTCGACAGCACCAGTACCGGTTCATTGACAACAATGAAGGCCGCAATCTGCTCCCTGAACAGAACAGACTGCACACGACCTCCATAAGGCACAGGGCTATGTCCATCAAATCGGCCTTCTTTCGATGCCTAAGCCTGGTGCAACGGCGGCTGGGTGGAGGAAAAATGCTTATATGACCCATAAGGCTGGAGAAATACAGGGATACACAGACTGTGATGTAATGGAGAAGTTTCCCACGTTCGTCAGGACGATCTACGACCTCCAAGCGAAGGTGACTGCGTCGTTGCCCAATTCCGATGGAACAACCCTCCAGGCAGCAAATCGCAAATTACCAACCGTTAGGCTCAGCACTCCATACGAGTCTTCAATTGGTCGACAATGATATCCGACGAGGCCGTCAGTCGAATTCCTTAGATGGGAACCAATGCAGACCTTAACCGTCCACTATTCCTTCTTGGGATAATCAGAGCAGGCAAAATCTCCAACCATGTCGTACTCACTCGCCTGAACATTCGCCGAGAGCATGGATCTCCCTGAAAGTCGATTTGGATTTCGAAGGAACCGCGGCATGGACCACTTTGCATCCGGCTGCGCAAACCTTGGACGGACACAACACGAAGGAGGATACTGTGTTTGTGCAGCAGCCAGCACCGCCCGATAACACACCCAGGATCAGCGTGAATTTGTTATGCATTTGTAGCCATGGTTGCCACGACGATTTGCCAGTCTGACCTACACCAGCCAGGCATTCGGCCGGCTATAATGACCCTTAATGTGGCCTTTATGGCATTCTCACTCATGCGGGTTCCCAGCCGCTCTTAGCCTATCCTGGTGCGTCTGGGACTGATGCCCCGTCATGTACGACAAGCGTAGTTGAGCCGTTTGGCCTCGTCAGCCACTGCACCCGCGCCCACACGTTTGGTCATCTTGGATTTGTCTTGCCCTCGGAACTGGGGGGATGAGAGGATAGAGTGCAGTGTGTTGCAAGTCTGTCTCGCTATAAACTAGTTCACGCGAAAGTCGTTGGTACTGGGCCCACCACGCGGAACAACGGTAGAAGTCATCGTTCTCGACGATCTAACCGTCGCTTCCGTTTTTTCACTAAGAATATTCATCTCTATGCAGTAAAGGCCTCTGTGCAGACGGCTATAGTTTTATGCAATTATTCAGCTTTCCACTTACGTTGTTGTAATTTTTGATGAGTTCCTGTTATGAAGCTTTCATAATTTGCAGTTACCCATTTACTGTGCCTCCAATTTTTGTTACGCACTTTGCCCGCTTAGGTCGTGGTGTGGTCTGTTACCTAACACCAATAGTTATTTGTTCTCTCGTTCTAGATATTTGATCAAATGCCGGACCTCGTTATGCGAGAGCTGTCTGCATTAATCTCTTTCACAGACTGGTTGCGTGCCTCCCAAGTACTGACAGCCTGGAGGCCATTTCCGCCCCAAAGGCTTACACTCTCCGACTCCGACATATGGTACAACCTCCCTGCCAACGCTAGAGTTCCAACGGACCACGTCTTGTTGAGGATCGATACCGAAAACGGGGGACCGAGCGGCCCCTTCGGCGCATGTCCTGTGATCCTGCGCGCGATTTCTCACTTTGGCCTCTCATTGGACTCTGTAACCTCCATTGACCTCAGTAGTCAGTGCCACAGTTTTCTACAAATACTTCAGCTTTTTTCGCAGAACTGGCCTTCCTTATCTTTTCTTTCTATTCGAATAGCACAACCGAGCAAACTCTTATTTAGTGGATTTTGTCGCTCAAAAGCTGTCATATCTGCCGTCGCACCTCCGAAACTTGATCATGTAATTTTGTGTTTAATGGATGTTGACAGCCTCCACGAGCCAGGTTTCCGATCATTTTTCGTCCTTATCGGATCCGTAACTCGTTTTGTTTTAGACACAAGGTATGCCTCATTCGCCACTTGGTCGCGTGTCGAGCCACCTACTACCATGCCTAGGGTGCTCCATCTGTCAATTCCACCTGAAAATCCCTTTGTACGCCAACAGGACCTCCCCCGATTCTTTCCTAATTTAGTCAAAATCACTTGGCTCGCCTTTCGTGAAAATTTACGTCCTCAGCCAATCCCACCATGGCCTTGGGAAGTAGAAGTGTCCTTCGATTGCGAGTCAGCACTGACGGTTGATTCCTTAGGTTCTCAGAGAAGTCCGGTTAGATTTGTTAATACTGCATCAGTCACTATGAGTTCCCTTCCGTGCCAACTTCAAAACAATTATTCGGTTCGATCCCTAAGTCTTTTCTTGAATAAGTCCGATTTGTCAAGACCCGAGACATCCGCGGAGATGGAAAAACTCCGTAACTTTCCAAATATTCATGATCTTTCACTGTTTCTTTATGAACCCAGTCTTATTGACTATTGGAATGTTCATCAAATTTCAGCTGAGGATGCACATATTATCTTATCTGGGTTTCAAGTATTTTCTTGTACTCGCTTGCTCCCTATTCTATCGAACCTTCAGTCCAATCTAACATCTCTCACCTTGCCCGTCCCTCTGGTGCAGGGTTGGTGTCTAAACGAAGACGCCCGGAAGATATTCCGCAGTTTCGATCGGACTTTCCCATCCCTCAGGTTACTGAGGGTTACTTCAACACCATTCACTTGTCTTCGTCTGTCTGCTTCCAACCAGCTTCCCTTTTTGCCGTGGATGTCTTCCAGCCTATCTAGCGATGCATGTCTGTTGGAGTTCTGCCGTTTATTTCCCCATCTCCAGTGCCTCAGCTTTTCTCCATTGCGTGATTTCGGGACAACCTTTTTCAATGAAACGAAGCTCTATCCTTATCTACAGCGACTCTACCTTGTTCAGTCCCGTTCCATCCCACACGATGTGTCGCATCGTCATATTTCCAGTCGCAACATTTCGGTGCTTTTCCGATCTATTCATCTTAAAGTTTTTGTGTATTGCACTGAGTCTATAGACTGGACTACTGAAGATTTCCAAACTGCCTTGTCCAGTGGCCGGCGTTTAAGTCATGTGCTAATTTTCAACGAGCATGGTCACTCCATTAGTCTAGCTTCACTGGGCAGGCTCGTTGATCGTATGCCCCAGCTTCGTTGGTTTATTAATTTTAACGGGAGTACCAAGGACTGCTTGGTAACATATTGGAGACCCGAGCAATCAAAGCATGTTGTCCGAAAGATGGACCAAGTCGAGTTTTCCTCGCTGCCGTTCATCTTTCCCCAACTCTATTCGGTCTTCTGGGAAGAGATATGCAAGCATTACCGGATGTCTTAGCTAGCTTTACTCACTATCTGTGGCCGTTTCTCATTTAGCGCTGTGCGAGCTTGGAAAACATCCAACAATAAGAACCTCTTTTGTACAGTTTTCTACTTTTTTTCCTGGCTGCTATGCCCGGTTATTTTCGAGTTTGGGATTACGCTTCGCATGTATACTGCCCTACATTCGCACCCTTTTCCATTTTTCTCGCTTTCTACTGGACTGGAACCTATTCTTCCACTAACCCATTTTCGGCATTTGCTGTTTCTTATGCTGAGGCTAGTTTGCCAAATAGATTTGTGGCTAATTATGATTCCACTGATAAAGGAACTGCTGCTCGCATCCAGTTTTGGAGTCTCCGCTCTCAACTGCATCGCAAAGAAGGTTTAATAACATGCAGGGCTTCAGTAAACACAAGGGACTTTCGTAAACTGCATTTATCTAATACCAACCGGTCGAGTCTTACACAGCCTGGAGGGGGATAAGGGTTGCAATTGCTCAACTTCGTGAACGTCGCCGTCTCTCTACTTTCGTAAAAAAAGAAAGTATTGCAGTTATGACAAGATCGAACGCTTGGGCTTCTGTTTACCATACAGGCAGATGCCGCTAACTGTGTTCGTGCTCATTCTCTGTTTCTACTGAGATTGACGCTAGAACGGCGTTCATGATCGTTGAATCGCCACCTATCTTTGCCGTTTGATTTCTTATATTGTTGAGTTTGGAATTAACGGTGACATTGTAACGCCACCAGACAGATTTTATCAGAGTTTTGAGGAATTTATACTATCTAAATTATGCTAAGCGCATATTCCTTCTTTGATATTTGCATTCGAGCATTCAGCACCTGCGGCCGCTGTTTATCTCGCCGAGGGTTGCGCTATGATCCGTCGTCGGAACCGCAGCATTCGTCATTCTGGAAGACCTTTTGGCGAGCACACGCGTGCTTTCGATATATTCCCAGACTGGACTTTGCAGCATGGTTTCCAGTACGGGTCGCAGACAAGAGCTCTTGGCCGGGGCGAGTTAACGCCATGGTGTCGAAGATTCTGCGGTCCTAAACCTATTTGTTCAGCTGTGTACTCCGAAGAGGTTCTGGGAAACTGAGTGGGACAGCGTACTAGGACACACTGAAATCTGCTCGTCTTAACTAGGAGCTACCTTTATTTTTGGGCTTTCGAGCTCCGCCTTCGTATTTTCCGAAGTTTTTTGTCAAAGGAGGTTGCGGTAATGTAATATGTGAACACGAATACCTGTCAGAGCGTCTGGGATCCTTCTCTGACATCTGTGTTGGCGTGGATTCATCTCTTCGACCGGTGGGAAATGCAATCGTAAAACTCCCAGGCGTCGCCACCTCTCTGTTCCTCTTCGTTCAAACTTGTCACTTGATAAGCCAACCCCAGCGGCGCGCCAAAAGGAGTGTTCGTCATTTCAGATCACGGAAGCACGGATTTCATTTTCTCCCCGAATTAGCTCTTGGGAGTCAGTGAGAGGGTTTGGACAAGGTGGTTTTAGTGGATGGCGTCTATTCTCCCCCTGGGGTAGACTTGCTTCTTATACGACAGGCTCGGATTTACAATGAGTCGACTGCTGGAGAGTTTATTCCTCCCAAGACCAATAAGGCTATTGACCAGGCAATTCTAGTATGGGTGAGCCGCAATCCTTGAAGTAAGGTTGACACAGTTCGCCCGTATTTCCCACAAAGGACCCCCTACCGTCTAAATTATTATGGTTTGCATGTGGATTAGATTGTAAGAGGATTCCCATTTAGATTTGCCCACTTTCCCAGACCACATCTCTGAGAAATGGCAAAGGTTATTCAATGTGGGTTTGGGTGCGTCTGGCTCTGCACACAACAGTTCTCCTTAACTGCTCGTTTTCGCCCATGAAACGCTGGTGAGCTGACATTCCTCATGTATGCGCGCCACCTTAAGACTGTAGCAGCGCACACATTGACACTTTACCTCAAGTTAATGTTCTCAGGACCAGCACCCATCAAGATGTCAAGCGGTGGTAAATGAGACGCTGGAAACTTGCTAACTTGATTATTTACGTATCATAGACCCCTTTACAGATCTGTGGTACTAACGCTGTTGCATACGGTGTGTCCAACACTGCCGTCGGCACTTCCTAGGTTACTGTCCGCTGCTCGTCAGATTATGCGCTTGTTATGGCGGCGGCGTCCTTCCCCCTCGAACAAACTTAGACTTGTCTCCTCGGCTCTTGGCTACATTTGTGCGTAGTGGCGTTTGGGCATAGGTGGTGTTAATGTCGGCTGCATTCGCTTTCTGCGCGGGTTTGACGTGGTTGACTGCAATAAAACATCCTGGCCAGCCAGGGAGAACGTAACACGTCAGTCAGTAGGTTCTCTGAATTCCCTGTCGTCCCACGATTGACATGGTGGAGATCAAAGGTGTGTCTCAGCTTTGATTACTGGGTTATGGGTTAAAAAGTGTGCTCTGACATATTCGTGTGTAACTTATCTCCCTACTAGTTCGCTTTCCACGCACCGCAGTAGAGGCGAGACAGTGGACGGGAACTCATCTTCCTGCGTAAACATATTTTGTGATGGGAAAAGCACAAAATTTCAAGGCATCATTGGCAGAGGACAGATGTACAGGCATATAATGAGAAATCAGTAAGCCAAGCCCGACAGTACCTACATCAAAATGCTTCTAGAATGACCCCCACTTTGTGGGCTGGGCTAATTCACTGAGTTACAGCCCAGCCGCTCAGTTCTTTTCGGCTGGAGGGCATTCTGTGCAACGAATAAATCAAGTAACGCGCTTATTCGCAAAAGAGGGGACAGACTGCACTTTTACAACAAACAGGATCTAAAATAAAACTACGAGCTTTTAAATTCAGTAGCTTTTACTCCGTGTTTAAAGTCTGAACAGGTTAGGTAACGCGCATACTTGGAGATTATGCAACCGACGACCTTCTAAACGACACATAGAAACATACAAAAACCTTCGGACACTCGTTCGCTAGAGAGTGGGGTTTGGAGGACCACGCGATCATAGTATCCGGGGTTCTGCTAGAAGCTATGCATAAATCGGCTACTCTAGTCAGGTAGTCGTCCGGCGACCGGCATTTCTGAGATTTTCATTTAAAATGCGAGAGGAGCACGCGATCACCGAGACGGGAAATGTATTGGCCTGCTTCACCGGACTCGTACAGGAGTGCATCCTCAGAGACAATCGAGAAACAAGATGACAAACCATTTTATAGCGTTAGAACGTTGGGAGCGAAGGCCATGGGTCCGTTGCTCGTGCTGGGGTAGCATCAACTGTTGACAGTGTCCCCACGGTGGGGTGGCCGTTTATTTTCGTGGTTGAACATTGGGTCGCGTCATCCAGCCGCGTTAGCGTAACGCAGCGATACAGCGCGGAGGCACATTTATATGTTTGTTTACAGAGTTAAGATCGACCGCTCAGATGTCTAGCAGCTCTCGCCATGTCTTAACGCCGGCCCGCCCCATTATCTGTGTGCTAGCGAAATCGAATTCGCGGTCTCCCTCAAGGTGCGAGTATGAACTTGAGATAACAAACGACCGACTTGTGCTTGCGTAGTGTTGAGCTAAGTCGTTATGGTGTCTGGTCTGTATAACGGCAAGGGCAGTCATGGCAGTAAATTCGATAAACTATACTCGATGACACACCTGTGCTCGGTTAGTCCTTCACCTGCGTGATTACGATACACAGTAGCAGCAGGACGATGGGCAAGATCTACGTCGAAATCTGCGACAATGTGTCCGCTTGAATCTGACACAGTACTTGTGTACGATAGAGGATGGGAAAGTGCCTGCTACTCTCACGCGTTTACCGTTTTTTGGCTCGTAGGGAGGCGCAGGATAATGAAATTGTTTCACTGGAGAGCCTACAATCACCGGAAAGACATGTGTACATTAATCTCACTGGACAACCGGAGGCAGACGAGAGCAACTGATACAGCACTCGTCAGGTTCTACTGACATACCAAAATATATAAACGCAGCGTTCCCCTCCGCCCAGTTATCGTCCATTTTTAATCTAGCCAACTGAGTGACTCGAAGTGTGAGGTTTCTTCAAGATGGCCCTGGAACCGCTATTAATTCTGATTTCCGATCACTCGCCGACATCTGGGAATTGCTCAACCTGACCAAATTATGGTACCGTTTTACGCATTCCAATTATTTACATTTATCCCACCGGACCGAAAAATACCGTCAGTGTCAGAATCATGCAGATGAAGGACTAACTGAGCACAGGTGTGTCATCGAGTATAATTTATCGGATTTACTGCCATGACTGCCCTTGCCGTTATACAGACCAGACACCATAACGACTTAGCTCAACACTACGCAAGCACAAGTGGGTCGTTTGTTATCTCAAGTTCATCCTCGCACCTTGGGGAAGACCACAAATTCGATTTCGCGGACACACTGATAATGGGGCGGGCCGGTGTTAAGACATGGCGAGAACTGCTAGACATCTGAGCGGTCGACCTTAACTCTGTAAACAAATATATTAATGTGCCTCCGCGCTGTATCGTTGCGTTACGCTAACGAGGCCGGATGACGAGACCTAATGTTCAACCACGAACACACATGGCCACCGCACCTACAGTGCGTGACCTATCTCATGAAGTCTGATAAGGGAATCTGATGGGAGAATTTCTAGACGACTTTAACGTTGCGCATTTTGTTCGATAACCCAAATCCTTTAATAAAATGTCCATTTCTTGTTCAGAAATTGTGTTTACGCACTTATCTCATATAAAATTTCAGTAAATTTTTAGCGAAAATGGACGCTGGAATATATTCGTGCAATTTCCTATTCTAATACATGTCCTAGACTCCGATTACGCGTCCGAGCGACTTTTTAATTGAAAGGGCAGTAATTTTCTCGCGAGAGTCTTAATACACAGATTTAGCCGAACTTGAAAATTTATTTGATGTTCGATGTTAACCATGGTGATCAATCTGCTAATAAAAAGGTTATTTTAAGAAAACAAGAGTTTTTATCAATTTCTTATTGTCTCCGCGGCCGACGGGGGCGATTCAGGTCACGGTGACATGTGGGTTGGATGCAGCCACACAGGCGGCATTGGCGGATCACGCATTGAACAAAGGGGCGCCATTATAAGGGGAGCTGTGCACAGGACTTCCCAGTCTCTGAAGATGGGTAGACGAATAAACTACTCGAAACGTCGGACTTCAAATAAACCCCTCCCGGTGAACGCCCCCTCTTCTTTTGATATGCCACCCGGGAATCGCATTTTCACTACTATCGATGTCAGTGTTGTATGGGGACCGCAGGCACAAGGACTGTGTTTTGGAAATAACCAGCTGCAGGTCA
>CACRXP010000008.1:2278736-2312072 GCA_902702965.1 Spirometra erinaceieuropaei | reverse complement strand
CAGCAAGCAGATTTCTGATGGCGGCGTCGTTGTCGTCGAACCAGTCCTGGTGTTGGCGGGGAGCGCGACCGAGGACGGCGAGCGCCGTCGCCTGGACCGTGTCTCGCAGTTGACACCAGCGGTTCTCCACGGAGGCGTTCTCTGCAGCGGCGGCATCGGCGATGGTGAGGTTGCCTAGCCGTTAAGCTAGCTCATTGCTGAAATGAAGATGATGAGAGGGCAAAGACAACAAAGCAACATTCAGCTTACCTGGGGGTCGCTTACCTTGGGGTCTCCTGCGAGGCTGTAGGCGAATACGCATCTTCGAGATGACGAGGCGATGGTCGGTCCACCCGTCAGCACCCGCGATCGCCTTCGTCACCAGCACATCCCGCTGGTCACGCCTTCGGACGAGGACATAGTCGAGCAGGTGCCACTGACGCGACCGAGGATGCCTCCAGGTGACCTTCTCTCGCTCCGGCAGACAGAAGAACGTGTTCGTCAGGATGAGGCGGTGTTCTGCGCAGGTGCGGAGGAGAAGCAGGCCGTTGTCGTTGGAGCCGCGTAGACCGTGGGGACCCAGCACTCCTCTCCAGGCAGTATGGTCTGTGCCGACGCGGGCGTTGAAGTCGCCAAGGACAATCAACTTGTCCGCCTTCGACACAGTCGCCAAGTCGGCGTGCAGGTCCTCGTAGAATTTGTCTCTTGAGGCGGCGTCGGGGCTGCTCATCGGCGGAGCGTAGGCGCTGATGATGGTGGCGAATTTGCCTCCTCGCCAGAGAGGCAGACGGAGGCTCATCAGGCGATCGTTGATTCCCTGCGGCAAACAGGGCAGTCGTCCCACGATGTCGGTCCGGATGGCGAAGGCGACGCCCGCGTCTCGTCGCTCTGTCCTGGGTCGACCACTCCAGAAGAAGGTGTAACCGGCACCCACCTCCTCCAGTTGGCCGTGTTCGGAGAATCGGGTCTCGCTAAGTGCGGCGATGTCCACCTTGTAGCGCGCCAGTTCTCGTGCCACTAGCGCCGTCCTCCGTTCCGGTCGGTTGCTCCTCGGATTGTCTAAAAGGGAACGAACATTCCAGGCTGCCAGAGTGAGCGGACTCACCCTGCCAGTCTGGTGACGACGAGTGGGGCGACGGGAGGGAGATGGAGAAGAAGGTGACGAAGGAGAAGAATGGGCAGAAGAATAGGCAGAGGAAGAGGTAGAAGAGGTAGGATGAGGAAAAGGAGTATGGTTGATGTTGTTATTGGTATTGTTGTTGTTTCGATTTTGATTGTTTCGACCATGATTAGACGTGTGCGGCCCTGGCTAGCCTGGAGACGGCGTGGTACCCAGCAATGTTTAGGCCACCCTTTCTAGGCCCTTCCCCTCATGGGGGCAGGCAGTGCCGCCCCTGAATCGGGCTGCCCATGTGCCTGGTTGGCGCGACAGATCCCACTATGGGGCCACGACTTTTATGTTCGTAGTGGAGAGCGACTCGAATTCGCCGTAAGCCGCGGTCTCCGTCGGCGAGGGTGGGCGCGTCTCAGCGAAGGCGATGCGGAGACCCGTCCCGGCAGCAGTTATCCAACGGCGTACCAGGCAGAGCCTCGTCTTGACGATGCCGGCGCAGTGTTTCATCCGACCATCCATCCAGCGGAGTCCGCAGTACACTGTGCACGCGGCACAAGCGCACAGCGCCCTCACCTGGTTTAGCCCGCCGGTCGAGACGGTTGCCCGGGGTGTGGCCGCTGAGCAGAGCCCAGCTACGTGGAGCCACAGGTGAGAGTTGGGTGCCAGCGAATGGACGCTAGGCGTAGTCTCACCTGCAAGCAAGTGAGCGACCACTACGACCATCACGTGAACCCACCGCTGACACCCCCTACACCCCAGAGTTGCACTAGATACCCCATCTGACAGCACAGGCACTATCTTAAAGCCCAGACGCGTGTTCCGTCTGCATTCCGCTGCTGCATGACACATCTGCGAGGCCTTCGACTCAGCAATGGGTCCCCTAAAGTTCCCTGTGTGCTTCCTGGTAGATACTCCAGTTTTGAAAGTGCAGACTTTCTCTTCCCTCAGAAACCAGTAGCTAACTTGGAGTAAATCAGTCTATTTGAAACTGATAGACTTCGACTGAAATTCGATAGGAATATCTGGGTCGAAGTCCATCAGCCACACCTACCTGTTGGCAGATTATGAATATTCTACCGTTATTCCGATGTGACTGTCGGGCCGCGGCCAAAATATTCATAGCAAATTTCAATCTGAGTCTGTAAGTCTCGAATGGCCTGGTTTTCCTCAGGGGGAAATTTCTGAAGGGAAATTAAGAACCCATAAGGAAAAAGAGCAACGAGAGAAACACCTGGTTCGTTCTGATTAGTAATGACCGAACCTGCAGTTCCCAAGGTCAGACTGTTTAAACTGTTAGAAGATCAAAGGCGCCATAACGAAATCAGCGTGGAAGACAATTGGGAGTGCTGCAATTTGACAAAATAGGCCGGCTGACTGTTACGAAAATGCAAAAAAGATGTTACGCTCCCCCAGTAGTGTGCTATCACTTGCTATGTTGGACGGGAGACAGACAGAGGAGGTAAGAAAAACTGCCTTACTGTGGTGTGCCTTCTTTCTGAGTGGTTGCATTTAAGAACCCGGCGCTGTATAAGTGGCGCGTTGCGATGGGTTGACCTCCGAGTGCCAACATGGCCAGACCTCGCGGATTGCCGGCGCCGGAATGTTCAGTTTGTGCTTATAGAGTGCCGGCTCAGGCACCAACCCGGTAGACGAAACTGTGCTGAGGTGCGCTGGTTCCCTGTCCCGCATGGATGCCGAACGGGAACAAGTGTGCGTCGAATCAAGGATCACCCTAAAGGTAGTGGAGAATCCTACAGACGTCAGCGAGAAATCAGGAAACCAACAACAATTAAAAAGCAGAATTTGGTAACTGATGGATTTGAAAGGCAGATTATGTATATGTTATTGATTTTATCGTTTGGAACGAAGGATTATTAGAGATACACAAAAACTCCAATAACCAGATTTTGCGTCCAGATGGCCAGGAGCGCCCCCAAAATTCCTATGAACAGCATATTCCTGGGCCTGGAATATCTCACTCTGTAAGTAAAAATCCTGACTAATGCATCTTCCGAAAGGCTTGCATTGGATGAATTTTATCCACAATGGGGGGCAGCAGCTTAGGTACCGTAACACTTCTTTAGTAGACGCATTTTAGAGCAGTTGACGAAACTGATCCAAAAATTCGTATAACCACTGGCCGACTGAAGTCAGTCTCAGCCTCAACACACTGCTCCGCTCATAGTGCGGCTGAACTTATACCTGTGAAGCCACCTTTTGTTTAAGTAAATGCTACAGTCTCCACCAGGCTATCCTCCTAGTTCCTCGCATATTTCAGAGGACGAATTCAGACAGATGGTGCTATGCATTTTGAATAACATTGTTCGCTTGACTCGTCAGCAGTCGCTTTGCAAACAAGTATAAAGATAGAAAGAAGCCGTTTTAGATTAAGTGTATTGCAATGCTTTCCGGATCGAGCCCAGTAACCCCTTTTGCACTCCGCAAACGAATGAGATAAGAAATATAAAGGACGCAGTTTTTTCCCAAATATCACCCGTATTTACCTATGTTTACATTATTTAAGCCTGTTAGACGATATGTCTACCAAAATCCGAAGGGGGTTTTGAAAACGCAAAAATATACATAGATAGGCATGGTTTGCCTAATTTAATTGGAGGATATGATGACCAAATAAGAGCCAAACGTCACCGTTGCTTATATTTTTCCCTGACTCGTTGCTTTAGACTCAGGTTCTAGCATTCGCTTCTGATCCCAGCTTCACGCAGAAGGAAAACCTCCCCGGTTTAGTCTGTTCAGTAATTGGACTTAAGTGGATCCCAGTTATAGGCACATAACCCAAATGCAATTTTCTAAAATCGAGAGCTGGACATCATTTTTTTACCCCAAATAAGTACACGTGAAATAAAAATTTCAACGACGTTGGCTGACGTTTAAGCGACAATTTTTGGACTGTTTAGCGTCATTACCCAGAAAGCTAATGTGTGAATTCTGGTCAACTAACCGCCGAGCATAGCTTTAATTCCCAAAGCACAGGCTCACTTCATGCCAGGTGAGGTCGGCAGCACGCGATGCAGTGGCTGTCAGTGTCAACACGACGGCCTGCATGAACTGCCGACCCTCTGACCCAAAGGAAATAGAAATGCCAATTCCCCTCGTCCAAGTAGGACAGGCCACTGCACAGCATTCCGATGTGTCATCTAATCTCACAGCGTAATTCCCGTCCAGTGGCCAAAATGGAGTCACCGTCGTAAATTCAAATGGTTCAGTCGTTGTTTTCTGTAATCTAGCAAAACCTACGAATATGGCAAGGACCGCCAATAAAAGCTTGGGAACAGTGCTAGTTATCTTTTCAATGGTGTCCAGTATTCAAAAAGCATCATGATTTCCATAAATTATTTTTCCGTGGAGATTTTCGTTCTTCATCGTTTGCCGTCCGATAAAACACCGCTTACGCAAACATAAAGTTGGTGAGATCTAGTAACTTTGACAGGGCAAGGGAATACGGACCTCCCGTACTACAGGTGGCCTTGCGCGAAATGTCAGGCGGAATGAAGTCTAGGATTAGTATTATTGTTAGAGTTAGTGTTATTGTTATAGTTAGGAAGGTCAGGACTGGGAATGAAGCTGGGTTAGGATCATGGTTAGGATTAGGCGGGTCGGAGTCACGCCTCCCATGGAATTTAGCATAAGGCCAACCGTTCAGGAGTCCTTCTAGCATCCTCAGATTCTATCCAGTAAAAATGTTTCCACCTGGTCTAACCTACACAGTAACGAGCCATGGAAACCTCACCAAAATGCATGACAATATATTAGTGATTGACTCTAACAAGTTCAAAGTATAGTAGTCAGGGTCTTATGTTCATTTGTCTTTGCTGCGAAGCCCACCTCACAAGTGAACGAAAAAGTCGAAAATATGTCATTTATTGCAGACTGTATTAGAAGTAACCACGTAGGTTGAAAAAATGTATAGGCGGGGAAAATACGCACGGGGGTTCGGTGATTCACTCAAGCCCTGGAGGAAAACTGAAGATTGTTGGAATCTTCTATTATTACAGTATACTAATGTCAAACAACCTCTAGGTATCGGAAACCGTTTGGGGTACTGTATAATCGATGTTTTTTGTCCAGTCAACAGAAATTGAGAGCAGTTACGATCACTAATTGATAAAATTTCCAGTGCGTGGCAACGAATTCAATATGGTGTTTTCACACCGAGAGCAGCCCCTCAACTCCGCATCAGGTTCACAGTAGGTGGCATATCTCCTAAAATACGTCTAAACTAACGAACAATCACGAACCAATCCGAAATCAGTCCGAACGTCACCTCCCCCGTTCCCTAATTCTAATGGACACCAACTCGGCTTGTGCGATGGTGCAATGTACATTTTTGTATTTCCGCCGTCGTGAGTTCGAAAGTCTCACTTGTACTTAAAATGGGAGCGTGCTTTTTTGGAATAAGGAATCGTTCATTTTATTTTCTTGCAGCAACAGTGGGGTCTGCAGAACATATCAATCCACGATTGTTATGCATCTATCAAGCGGTCCAGTAATGCACATTCATTTCCACTGATTTAAATGTGAGTCCGGTAGACATGGTATCAGTTGTCATGCTGCTATGGGTCCTGCCTTCCTTCTTCCAGCGACTTTCCCCATCTACTCAAGTCTTTTTTGAAAATTTGTACTTTATTATACTTCAAATGTGTCTCGTCCATTAAAGCTGAGCTATGTTATCTTAGATGCCAAATATACTAGCCTTCACATTGTCAAGGAACTCGGGCTTTTTTACCCATTATACGTCTGGAGTACCTGGAAGGGGTCACAATTTCCAAATATGTAGCTTATACTTTATTTTGAAACCCATAATGCATATTATTCAGTTTAAGCAGGCCTTAAAGAGACGTCTGGCGACATAATGTTTGTATGATCCTGTATTTCCTGCCACCAGGCGTCACAGACTTGAGTAGGCAGATTCTGGCATGGACAACATAGGTGGAATTACTTAAGATGGGAATTTTATTTTTTATTGATCATTGAATTTTATAAATGACGATAAAGGGTAGGTTAGCAAGTGACACATAACCAAGTTAGACCACAGTCTGTTTGTAAAATCTGATGATAAAATAAAGAAGGCGAGAGTTCTGCGAAAATCTCCGGAGTACGCATAGCTCAAACACTGCGTGAACTATCCGGTTACTGCTATTCGATTGAAGCCTACGAAAAACGTGATCTGCTACGGTTCCCTGTTTAATGCTCAAAGCAATTATCCGGACCTGCACCTCACATATGCATTTAAAGATGAATTTGGACAGTATAAAAGTCTAATGCCCATTTGAGTAATGGAAGGTTGAGGAGGCTGGCGTGTCCATGTGGATATCCCACCTTTGAAGTGATTTTTTAGAAAATTTATACACCAGCCCTATCGAGGGGCATGTTTGAGCATGCGCAGATGATGTATTGACTCATGTTTTAGGTTGCGGACTTTGCAAACCAAGTAGACTGCAAAGGCACTTCGGTTTGTTCAGCAACCTGAGTGAAAGCCAAGTTCTGCGCCAGGGTGGATCTGTGCTGATATGCTGACGATTAGACGGTTTGCGATGAGGCGTTTTTGAGGCATCTGAATAATCCTCGGAGGGCAGGAATGTAACTGGCTTTTAAAGTTTAATCTTTGATAATGCGTGAGTTGTGCAAACCCCACTTACTTTGAAGATGTAGATTTTCGACAGGATGCTCGTCAGTACGTTTCGAAAAACCTAGAACGCGACGGACTAATGCGAAGGTCCCGTTAGAAGTCTTTTTGAATTAGCAGTCGGCAGCGCGTACGTACAGTGGCTCGAATGAAGGGAATTTTACTTAGATATTTATTGGCTCAGTGGACGGGGATTCAAACATTTGCGCGCCAACGCCTATGGTTCGCGTTCACCTTCTTGATGTCGGCACATAAAGTACAAATTAGCAGTCTTTCACACTTTAACAAGACTTTTCGACTTCCAATACTGGTGGAAAATCTGACGAGACAAAATTCGCCAAGAGGGTTCCTGAAAAATCTTAAATGACCTGTTGTACAGGCCGCAAATTACTCGTTTCACCTCTTAGTTAAGTTCTTGTTTGTTGCTTACAGGATTTTGCCCTCCGTTGACATAGGGAGAAGTGATTTTTAACATGACACGAAAATAATGTTTCATTCAAGTGCGCTTTTTACACTACATAATAAATGCACAGTAATGAGGAATGTGGGCTTCCGTGGGGGAATTGCGGGATCGTTCGTTTATTCGTTTACTTGACTGTGCCTGGGCCCCTTTCCTTTTTGTTGGGAGCAAATTCTTCTTCGAATATACTAAATGCCACGCGCAGCAGTTCATAACTTCGCGTTCGTCTTTGCCGCCAATACCTTTACAAAGCTGACGATATGCAACGGTAAGTTGTGTAACCCCATCTCTAAACCAGATTTAACCGTCTTATTATTGTTTATGAGAGGGACTGTGCACAAGTATTCCTAAAGGGATTAATAATTCAGGCGTACGCGTTCGACAACAGAAACCATTCAGAGATATCTGGGAAGCAGAAAGTTTATGTTCTAAGCAAGCCAAAATAAACCAAAACGCAGCCGCCGGTCCTCGCAGCACGCAGAGTATGGTGAGCGTTGACATGGCCCACAAAAGGTTTTACTACTCTTCCGGAAGGAATAAGTAAGTCACGGCGTACGGGATCGACAATGAAAGGCATTAGCTGGTCTCTGCAGGGACATTTTAAACGAGCGAAGACCGGATTAACCATTTGGACTTCCGAGTGCAAATTTGAATTCACCGAGGGTTTGCAAAAGGCCCATATTCTTTTTTTTCATTTATTTGCGCGCTTTCAATTTTATTGAGCGGACAAAGAGCACAAATCTATATCCACTTGAAAGTCGCCAAAGTGCATTTTAAAAAGCGAATATGTCAAACAAAGAATTCCTGAATAAACAATAGTATCCGTCTGCCTGGTGAGAATTCCTCTGTGTTACCTACTTTTTGCCTCCTTCTTTGTAAAACTAAGTTTTATTTTCACGTTTTGTCGCCCATATATCACTCACCATTTTTCTGTTCTATAATGGGGTTGTCCACCCTCACAATCCACTAAGCCTGTCTGTTAGGTAGTCAGTGCGACCAAATAGCAAATTATGTCATCGGAACCCTCGCGAAATGTGCATCCTGCAACTGCAGTTTGTCACTTTCGCACGTTCTGAACCGCAATTCGACGGCGCTAACGATGGCCAACTGGCTCCGCCTGTAGGTTCCGGACCTGTGAGGTGTGCGTGCTTGACCTTGACAAAAAAATAAGTTAGGCGTCCTTAAAATGGTGGCGAGAACGCCCGGAGACAATCGGCCTGGTAGCAGAGAACGTGGCCATTAGTAACGTTTCGCAATGCAAGCTCTTCTCAGTGAACGACTAATGAAATGTATCGTGTGTAATGTTGAGCGTTGATACTTAGAAACGCACTTTGCAATTAGAGAATCCCTAGGGTTATTAAAAACATAGTCAAGAGATGCACCTTGGCTTAAGTAATTAAAATGCACTCCTTTATAAGCCGCCCCATTATTACATAAAGCCTCTCAACTTTCCAGCACACTAAGTCCATCAGAAGTGTCATTGGGAAAACCCCCATATAGGAAACACGATTTTAAAGCCCCGAACACGCCTATGGCCGCCAAAGATTGGCGCGTCGTTATCAAGGATGGTTAATTTTACCACAGGTGTTAGTGTTAGAGTAATGGGTGATGATTTAGTTGTCGCGCATGCACAGGTGTCTGAATAAGCCAAAGCGAGTGCGGTGAGTAAGCGGAGATTAACGACTGTCGGACGGAATTTCTGGCGATGGTTTCACATTCAACCCCAAGATGAATGGGCAAATTCCGATGAATCCAGTGCACAGCCCAAAAGCACAGTCGCATTATGAGCAGGTTGATACTGCCGGTAGTTGTTCCTGGTTTACTGGCGACGTTGGGGTTGTGATGACTGCGGAGGTGAGGAAGAGGACTGGGAATGGTTAAAATGTGTGGGCACAATGAGGACATGCACGAACAGCTTCTTCAGAGATATTACCGAAGTCAATGGCTGGAGTGTGGAACGGGCTTTCTGATTCGTACGTTGTTTCGACCGCATTATTATCTTCACTAGCTTGCATATGGCACAGTTACCAACATGGGAATGGGGTTGGTTGTGACTGTAAGGTGAAGACGAATTGCGTGTAAAAGTATAGTGACGAAAGCTTGCGCATCACTGGCCGTACTCTCTGTTCCCAATCTCATCGTGATCAGCTGCAAGACTACGTCAGGGCGACCCGCCTTGACCTTGCGTCCAGTGGCTGACTCGGCGAAAGCGCCATGCACGCTTGCCAAAACAACGCTTCCACCTCCCAGTTCAGCTCGTCAGTCGAAACGTTTTGCGGGTTATCATATCTGTGCGAAACGCAGATTCTTCGAAACATAGGTAGGTAGTGTCCGGAATGAGCAACCACCACGTTTATTCGGGCCTATGACTTTTGCCCCTATCTGGACGCCCCGTATACCCTACTACAGCTATCACAAGCACCACAATCAATGCTAAAATATGACCGCAATTGAAGCTAAAACAGGCATACCATTACCATAGTCATAAGCGTCCAACAACGACGGCAGCCGCCTCGGAAACAATGCATGTATCATAACGTGACAAGGACCATCTCCACGGGTCTATGACAACAGGTCTTTCGCACTTATGCCCTTGAATTCCAATTCGGCAAGGATTTTTTTAAAGGATTAAGTTACTCATAGTAGTCCCGAACAAATTATCAGCTAAAATCTATTTCAGTATGAGCACAACACATAACAAAAGATTCAGCTCTTGGAATTGAAAGACTTTTGTGTTAATTAAATTCTTTTTGATTATAGCCGATATAAGTATTCTTCTGCTACTAATTATCAGACAACCATTTGTTTCCGCTATCGTCTGATGCGATGACAGATCAAAAAATCCGATACCGGATCCACTCGAGCAAAAAGAGTAGGTACGCTGACTCGTGAAATGTTAACCGAAATTCTGAAATGCGTTTTCGTTACGAAAAAATCACTTCAGTACTGTCGTAAAAATAATCATCATACAGCATAATTCTATAATAATTCCGTCACCTAGGGATGCCGACTTTCGAACGAACTTCTTTTCAGCCGCATACAGAAACCATACTCAATAAATATGACTACTTATGTAGCATGAATTTATCTCATTGATTCTCGATGTCCTCGAAAATTCCATTACATTTTGTGAAAAGCACGCATAAAAATAATCATTCTTTTATTTATTTGGTAGAAAATTACGTCTTCTTCTAATTTTATACTCGAAGAAAAAGTATAATTTGGTCTTAAAGAAGTATCTTATTATGAGATTTGTTAATACCGTGAAATACCCGTTTATAAAACATCGTGTCTCTGCATTTGCTGATGTGGCTTGTAAAGTTCGCAATATAGCTCGAATCCACGGCTAAATTTTATGAAAATCATATAATCTTCTCTTAATACCATAGAGGAATGTGCGTTTTTCCGTGCGCGAAAAATATATGGCATGTAGTTTGGAGACCCACATGCAAATCTAACGGCAGGTCGGATTCAAAATTATTCGGGAATTGGAAAAGGTTTTGACAACCGAATTATACTCTTTCTTCGAGTATAAAATTGGAAGAAGACGTAATTTTCTACCAAATAAGTAAAAGAATGATTATTTTTATGCGTGCTTTCCATAAAATGTTATTAAATTCTTAAGGACATCGAGAATCAACGGGAAAAATTCATGCTACCTAAGTAGTCATTTTTCATGGAGTGGGGTTTTTGCATGCGGCTGAAAAGAAGCTCATTCGAAAGCTGGCAGCCCGAGGTAACTGAATTATTACGGAATTATGCTGCATGATGATTAATCCAGCGACGCTTCTTGAGTAATCATTTCGTAACGAGAACGCATTTCAGAATTTCGGTTGGCATTTCATGAGTTGACACGCCTACTGCACATCGACATAAGATGCAAAAAGAACCGTAGCCAAGTAACCTGACCACACGGATTATGATCCTTCTTTCAGGGTAATCGCTAAGAGCCCGTATCAGACTTGTGTTCGTCATCAGATCCCGATGGCCTGGGGTGTACTTTATCGCCTGAAGCTCGTACGCACATACGGAGAAAAAATGCCGTCGTCACCTGCGCCGACAGCAACCCGTGAAACGCAACACTTTTTTCACCTACGTTAACAATTTTAACAGGCTGAAAAGCACCTGGGAGGAGTCTACGCAGCGTTTTCTGAAAGATTTTTCCAGAATTGCTTTTAACTAATTGATTTATTGGCCTTCCGAGTTGGCACACCGAAGACGACTGGGAAAAAAACCGCTCCGAAGAGCTGTTACCTCTGACGTACTGTTTGACATATTACCGTTATTTGATTTTGAGAATGGATGACGTCAGGTTCTGATGAGCACATGAGCCTCAATGACCAGAACGCAGATTAAGCACCACATAGCTGAGTAGTCTCAGATATCACCTTGACGGTTGGAATCTGTGCTTACTAAAATACACCCCCAGCAGTTGATGACGCCGACAGTGCCGAATGGGCCAAACTTAACGGATTTCAAATGGGAGCTGATTTTCCTGGAAGAATGCCATCTAAGTAACCCCATCTACAAATTTTACCCTGCAGTAAATTATGATGATTATGGTTTGCGTAAATTCCAAAGGTTCGTTACTGTTGCTGCTGTGAAATAAACACACCGGTCTCAGACCTTTTTGGAATTTGGTTTTTTTATAGATAATTTTAGAGAAGACACGAATTAGATCTAGGATCGCATCGTTCAGCATATAAAAACTGGGAACACACTAGTCATGTTAGCAGGAAAACAGATAAAATAATGACAGAAACGCCACAAATCATTAAAAATCTTTGTTGTTTGTACGCGGCGGATCGAACCCTGCATTACTTGAGAGCCCAATAAAGATTAATGATATTCTGAGAATGGATAAAAGGAAACATTTGGGCCGAGTCATAACCTTATAACTATTCGAACGGCCCTGTTGACTATAGGTTGCACAAAATGCTATACTTGACACTAAATGTACTAACTAAAAGCCTACACACGTGTTTCGTCAAAATTCCGTCACTTCATGGCATAGCTGCGAGGGGGTCGGCTCACCAGAGGGTGTCCCAGGGTTCCCCGTGTACTCTCTGGTAGATACTCCAGTTTTGGATTTGAAACTTCCAAAAATCCTCAGAAATTCGTCGTTTACTTGGACTAAATCAGTCTAATTGAGATGTAAAGATTCACACTGAAAATAGACTTATTTTCCCAATCCAGAGATTAATTTCTGAGAAAATTAAAACTCTGCACACTCAAAACTAGTGTATTTGCCAGAAAGTACACGGGGAGCCTTGGGGCACCTAGTGATAAGCCAAGCTCCTCGCAGCTGTGTCATGCAGTGACAGAATATCGACGAAGAACGTGTCAGGGCTTTTGATTAGTACCTGGGCTGCCGGTATGGGGAATTATTTGATGCGTGTGCACTACTGACTATCTTTTGGCAGCTTATGAATGTAACGCAGTCATTTCATGAGAGCTGGTGGAGTTCAGGTCAGAAACTCACGCATCAATTCCTAAGAAAGTGAGACATTTAGCATTTTTGAATTTTCTGCTGCATAAACTGCTTGTCGTCATCCGGCTGCTACAGTAACACTAGAAGTGACCTGCTGCGTCATCATCCGATGCTGCGGCGGAGGATAATGGGGCCTGTTGGAGGCTTCCAAGCCATGGGAAACAATTTTTCTAGTCCATGGCTAGCCTTACTCTTGAGATTACTAATTCTATTGCAACTCTTCCATCCAGATATATGTTATGGCAATTGTGCAAAGCCTGGTAGCCCAGAGGGAGGTCGATGTATTAGCACACCGAACTGACGTTTGAAGACCCCGCATCAGGTGACAGTCAAACGAGGACAGGGAAACCTCGGTTCGAAAGGGTAGTCCATCGGAGGTCAAAGGTTTATATAGTCAGCCAAGTTACCGTTGTAATCATTCTCTTGAGCTAAACTCACCGTGTTGCCAGTTGCTGTCCTGCAGGCCAGTCTGTAAATTTCGTCCGATTTGCCGACGTTATTTTAAATAACATTCCAGGCAGTTGCCGAGTTTTCAACAAATAGCATCTAATATCTTTGGTTATATTAAGCAACGTCTAATTTCAGCCCGTCGTCCATTGGCGATGCCTATCTTGGGTTGTCGCAGCAGTGCGGTAGACTAATCTTCAAATAGGATCTTCAAGAGGATTTGTCGATATGCAGAGATCGGTAACAAGAAGTCTGCCAGACCAAGTGTCACGGAGAAAAAAGCAGTCGGCCAGTTTTATTACTGAGAGGAGTGCACAAACATCTCGGAAGCCGGCGGCAACTATCCGCTTAGCGCGCTGCGACACAGCCACTGTTGTTAGTCGGAACTCGAGGCGAGGGAATGTGTCTAAACCGCGTCCGTCTGATTCCAACTTGCGAAGGGTATGTCGATCAGTATCAGGCAGTCGCTACGTCAGATAATGGGTGTGTGTGTGGCGCAAACACTCAGTTAACGAGGCAGCTAGGTGAACCAAGGACGATGTGGGTATGTGGCCACGCTTACCACTAATGGGGCAGGTTGCAGCAGGCCTTCCAAACTTACAGTTATTTTCCTTTGACATCCATCTATTCGATTGATGGCTGTTCTTCCAGACAAGGCGCCCTGGCATTCGGTTGTCCTGCAGATGTCTAAAATGTAGGCTTTATTATTTTATTCGCCTACTCGGCACTGGCCAGGCGGCAGTGAAAACTCGAGGCATTCAAACCTCACAAAATAATGGAGAACAGGGCCGAAAACCCCGGAAGGCCATTTGCATGATGTTACCGCGCTGGAAAGTTTCGGAAAATGTATCATAAAACGATTTGTTCAGTTCGTCAGTGAGTTAAAATGACTTCCTAAGAAATTCCAAATTTTACATCCAGACGTTGATAAGTCACCTTATTTCGGAAATGTGGCTTTCGCCTTTGAGCTCGTCAATGATATCCATAAAAACAATAGCATCACTATCAATAGCAGTAATTTCGAAAGTATAAAGTCATCGGTATGTTTGAGGTAGGTGCAAACTGCCGCCACCGTTGCAATCACGATTACGGCATAGGAATTTCTCAGCAAATGCGCATCTATTCTGCATTTCAATAGTGCCTGACCGCACTATCGCAGCAATGAGTCCGTACCAGGCTCCGACGACTGTCTGTGAGAAGGTCTTCAGTCGAGTGCCCGTATGACCAACGTCATCCGCTCATTAGGGGGATGACCACGCAAATGGCCGGTCCCAGTCAATTCTAAGAAGTGGTCGAACTGTAGAGCAAATTCGCGGCCTCTAACAATCCGGTAGGTTTGAATGAGGTCACCGCGTAATTGCGTGTAATTTGGAGGAAATAAATTCAGTTAAACCAGTCTGTCTTCGCAAGACGGATGACCGAGATTCTTCGCCATCTCCCCAGCCCTCTCGTGCACTCCTCCCGGTAGTCGATAAGCCTTCTCTAGTCAAAAATGTCAGGCTTGTATGGCATACTCTGGGTAAGACCGAACGCATGCCCCGTAAGTTTTGCTAAAAAGTTCTTTATCAGTTTGTACAAGTGTTCGTCTCAGCATGAATAGCACCTGAATCACACGTTTAGCTGCCTTCAAACACAGCTGCCGTGGGACTTTTTTTTCGCTTGCCTGAGCAGGAATTCGAGCCTTCAAGTTTTCACATAACGAACCTTCGTAAGGCATTAGTCATACGGCAAAGTGTAAACGCTTAGAAAATCACACTGCTTTCGATACTGACTAGATCACAGTGCGTCTCTAATAAGAGTCATTCACACGGTTCTCAGGAATTCCACGGTGTACATGGAAGCTAGGGCGTGACACCTTTAAAAAATAACTTACATACTGACTCTTGATCGCCGCCACATATGAAAAAAGTTTAAAGAAAAAATTAATCGACTGAAGCCACATTTTATCGTACCTAGTAGAGCGAGTGGAAGCTTCCTAGGCACAGTTGAGAAATTTATGTCAAAAGGGGCAGAGAGTCATAAGGCAAACAGACAGGTGAGAGCAGTCTGCTTTGACAACGATTCTACCGATTTTATTCGCAATTTATCTCTGAAAGCCTTCGTAGGACAGCTCAAACGCGACAGAAGTCATATCAGCGAAATTTAGACAGCCAGCAGAAACACCAGGTGGACTAGCAGCATAAACCATCGTCGAGCATCTACGGCGTTTGTTAAAAGCAAAAAAGCGCTCAGTTTTCTAGAAGGAGCGCTCAGAATCCACAAACACGGGCATAGATAATAGTATATTTTGGGTGCCTACGGACAATTTATGATTATTAATTGTTTGCCTTGAATCCTCCCTATTTTTACAAATACGGTAAAAATCTCTTTAAAACCTTCGGAAAATATTATTTTAAAAGCCAAATTAAATCATTATTTAAGGCCACTTCGATATTATCTTGCTATACTTAAACCTGACAGAGCAATACTAATGCTATTGCAAGTAAGTACATTCCTTCGGTCTCTGTTTGGCCTAGGCATTTAACAGTCTGTTTAGGCTGCACACACGGCTTATCAACATTTGTGGTTCAATGGAAATCTAAGAATACATTTATTTACAAATTCTTTCTTCTTTGAAAGGCTCGGAAAAATAGCATCTCATGATTGTGGGTTCCGGAAATGTAGTATTAAAAGTCTCAATAAGATAGGTTTACCTCGTTCTTCAGTTACATAAATTTACAGTCTTCGAGTTTTTTTGATGATTTAGGAATCGGGAAAAGAAAATTTACGAATAACCAATCGTTGATTAACAGGGACGAACAGATTGAAGTTCAATTTATACCTTTTCAAACATCTTCTGGTCTGCTCCTGAGATAGGGACCTATATTTGTAGCTATCATATATGTTTACATAATGTATGTATCGAAATGTAAGCATCCCAGGGGATATAAGTTGAAGTCAGGGGTGTTCTTTGGGAAAATAAACTTTATACATATATAGGCAATAGGTTATTACCGACAAACACAAGGGAGATTGGAATGGCCATTTCTGGCTTATTAGCCGTCCTCAGCCAGTCATTCGCAACCCCGAGGTGTGGAACACCTGAGACTCCAACTCGCGAACTGTTAGTTAGAAGTCCACAGCTTCTTTTAGGAGCCGCGGGATGGTTGCTTTCATAATTAAGAATGACGTCAGCACTGGAGTCTTTTCGAAAAACGCTCGTTGCAAGACCGCCATCGCTGAGCTTTTGGATACTAAGGTCTAGGAACGGGAGAATGCCTCCTGTTGCCTCTTCGCGAGTAAACTGGATAACTGGAAATACGCTATTCAGCCTCAGATGCAATTGCTCAATTTCACCGGTCCTCATGATAACAAACGTATCATTTACGTGTCGGAGCCACATTTTTGGTCTAAAGGTTCACATAACTTCCTCTTCTAGTTGTTCTAGTGACAGTTCAGCTAGTAGATCTGATATTGGAGAGTACATCGGTGTACCCCTAACCTGTTGATAAAACTTTCCATCGAAATGGCAGTAGTTCTTGAGACATAGTCTAAGCAGTTATGAAATGTGCTGTATTCGAATATTGGTTGGAGTATCTTACAGGCTTCGGGTTACGCTGTCAATCGCCAGCTTATGTGGTATTGAGGAAACCAGGGCAACCACATCAAACGATCGAATACACTCATCAGGACTTACTTTGGGGCGTTGGACTTTCTGATGGAATGCCTGACAGTTTTTGATGCTATATTGTGATCCATTGGTGAGGTGCCTCAGGTGCCTGTATAACCATTTAGCGGGGTTGTAGGCGGGCGATCCAATAAGCGGCACTATGATCCTCAATGGCGCACTTTATTTGTGCACCTTTGGGAAGACATATGCATGGGTTATTCGGGGATCGATGAGAGTCGTGCATCTGGGGTCATCGGGGTAATTAGGTTCAGTCGAGTGAGCTCATATATATATATCAATCAGGAATGGGCGCACACCGATCTATTGGCTTCACAAAGCTGCTGGTGGTCAGGGTTATGACTGGCTGAATGAAGGCAGAATAAGCCCGAAACAGTGCTGTATCAATCTACCCGCATTCTCTGTCGTCCCTCCTCGCTGCTATATATATATATGTAGGCAGAATGCTATTACCGACAAAGACAAGGGAGACTGGAATGGCCATTTCTGGCTTATTAGCCGTCGTCAGCCAGTCATACCCCACCCGGAAGTGTGGCACACTCGAGGCTCGAACTCGCAACCTGTTTGTTAGAAGTCCACGCCTCTAACCACTGAGCCACGAGCCCGTTGCTCTGTCGGTTTTCGATCGGGAATATACACTGGTAGGGGGCGCTCACCGATCGTTCTTACGGAGCTCATTCGTTCCGTTGTGCCTTATGGACTCTCTCTCTCGAGCCCAATCAGCAACCGCACAGCGGCGCATGATATAGGTAGAATGATATTACCGTCTAAGACAAGGGACACTGGAATGGCTCGTGGCTCAGTGTTTAGAGGCGTGGACTTCCAACAAACAGGTCGCGAGTTCGAGCCTCGGGTGTGCCACACTTCGGGGTTGGGTATGACTGGCTGACGACGGCTAATATGCAGAAATTGCCATTCCAGTCTCTCTTGTCTTTGTCGGTAATATCATTCTGCCTATATCATGCGCCGCTGTGCGGTTGCTGGTTAGGCTCGGGAGAGAGTCCATAAGGCACAACGGAACGAGTGAGTTCCGTAAGAACGATCGGTGAGCGCCCCCTATCAGTATATATGTATATATGTATATATATTGAAGGTTTCAGCAGAATGCTTCCAAACCCTTCCGTTGACTGCTTAATCGATAACACGCTTCCGTTGCTTCTAGAAGATTGAGGATAAATTGTTCAAAGGTTTTTGCCGTATGCAAGCGAGAACGGAGAAATTCAATCTCCAAAAGTTCTGATTACTGCATCTTCAATGCTGTCAGCTATATTACCCGTCGAGCAAAAAGTAGTATTCTGTAGCTATGATTTGGCGTACAAACTCGCATGTCTTCCCATCTTTTTTCTTTGCTAGTAATTCGCCTGAAGTGGATGTCTAAAAATCTAAGTTGTCGTGCTACTTTCTTGTAAATCATATTAAAATTAGGAATACTAGACCGATGCAGACAATGTGTTCGTTCATTTGCAACAACGTGCCACTAAGTTTTATATCCATAAATATTTCCACTTGAGCAAGAAAGGTTCGCATTGTTAAGAAACCTGAAATTTTTTTTGCCGCCTCAACTGCTGCGTGTAGTCAAATCCCGTGCAATCGAAAATGGATGAACGCTAAGTTTCGGTCATGGGGCGTCACACTGCGTCATGAGACAGGAAGTAAGTTAAAGTACGAAACATCGGTAGTGCGGAGAACAGTTTGCGGCACGGACCAAAACGAAAGGAGGGTTATTGCGTTCAGTCCCGCCTCTGCCAGATGGAAACCGAGAAGTCTTTGTCCCTTCGCTCCAGCAAGATCGTAAAGATAAATGCTAGTTTCAACGAAAAACAATATTTCACAAAGAAGTTTCATTACGCAACTTTCGAAATCCTCATACAAAGTTTGAGAGTGATGCTTTAAATTGCTGAGAAGATTTCCTTAAATTTAGAGTGTCCAATAAATGGAAATTTGGCAGTAATAGCATTTTAGACCCCTTGTGCGTTGGGTCACGGTTCAAGCTACTCCATATCTAAATTCGTTTAAAGCTTACATGCCTTCCTGCAAATCGTTTATAATAGTTAACTTTGCTGCAGACCTACCCTGTCATGATAAGCGCGGGTCGTCTTATCATATATCATGGTACCTCTACAGATGCATTTTTTGCACCGGGACGGTTGATGGCGTGTGCTCATTCCCAGCAAAAAAGCAAAGACAAAACCTGAATCCTCAAGCACCGATTAATGAGGAGCTGCGTGAGAGAAACTCAGACCTGGTCAGTTAACACTTTCGCGTTCCTTAAAAGTGGTGGACGCAAGTTCCTGGTGTACATACATTTTGAAAAGACGTTTTGTGCCTGAAAGGGGATTCCTTCAGTTTAACGGTGTTTGCTGAAACCTGCATGTCTTCAAACACGACGTCCACCTTCTCTTGGTCATAAACACTCCAACCTACACACAATCCATTTTTTTGTAAAACGAGTCTATAATTCCTTCATGTTTATGACGACCACTACCGGCAACAATAAAGCAATTCAATACACATTAATAATGTTTCCGATGTTAAAGCAGCACTAGTAAGCATAAGTAAATATTTGTGCGGACATCTGGTAGATCCCTTCAACTTCAAAACTTATGAATCTAGAATCGCAATTTCATCAAGTATGAAGCCGGAAATTAACATAACTATCTAAAAAAGTATCTTTTTCCCAACAGGTATGGAATAAATTTCTATGAGCATTGAAAAGCGATGGGAGAATTACAGCCTGCTCGGGTAGTTTCATCAGCCTGTCACAAAGGCACATTTTTTGGAAATTTGCTAAGCAAAAACCGAAGATGCTGCGCTGTAAGAATGTGCAAGAATTAGAATGGCTTGGTAAAAATCGGGAGAGGACACCTAAAAAATACTGCTTGGCCAAAGCAGCGATCTTATCGCAACTGTCCTTAGCTATGCAGCCACTGACTGAGCCTCACACTGGCGACTGCGGTAGCCCCGTGATCTCTGGAAGTAAAGGTAAAAATTGATAATCCATGTGTTCGGTCAACGGCGATAGTATTGCAATTGACCGTAGGTAAGCTTCTATAGAATACTCCGCATAGGGCCTACTGTGGTCGTTTGTCCGCAGTGGAAGCTTATATTTAGGTTGTTTAACGTAGGGTGGGTCTACGGCGATCGTTTCGCAACTGTTCAAAGGGTATAGTTCCACAGATTGAGCCCCATACCTACAACTGCGGTCATTCCTCACCTAAGGAAGAAATGCTCATAGTGGATAAGCCGAAGGGCCGGTCCGCAGCGATCGTATCGTGGGTGTTTGAACGTATGCTACCATAGATTAAGCCGCATATCGACAAATGCGCTCGCTCTTCAGCTGTGGAAGTTAATGTCAAGGTTGGTAGACATAGGATGTGACTAAAGTGATTATTCTCCAACTATTCTCCGACTATTGTCGTCGCTCTTGACCTAAGCATGCATATGTGAAGGATGGCAAATCAATGGTCGGCATACAGCGATCGTTTCTCAACTCCTCTAAGGTATGCAAGGGTAGATTTAGCCGCAACTCCACTACTGCTGTCACTCTTCAGCCGTGTACGCCTAGGTCAAGGTAGATTCACCATGGCTCGGTCTGCAGCGGTCGCACCTCAACTGTTGGAGACTATGATAATCTAAGTTAGGCAACATGTGCACTGCGGATCAGATAAAATTGAGGTCGGAAGAAACAACAAATATGTAGGGCCATAACCTACTCAAATAGGTATAACAGGTATTATTTCTAGGCAACGGACATTTGGGTGCCCTCTCCCAATTGTTACCGATGGCTTTTGTTCAGTTTTGCCATCCGTATTTAGTAATGTTTTCTATCAAAAAGTGCATTGAAGGCTTCCAGTCGGTGTTTCATGAGAATCGGCTCATACTGTGGCAGTCTATCACCAGTGGCGTTTATAATGGTAGGTCTAAGCAGCCGCCCAACCCGCTTTTAAGGCAAATGAATCTGTGAGCTGCATGTAATTGACGTTTTAAGTCCGGTCTACCTTATTCATCTAACTTGCGTTTTTTTCTATTTGCAACAAACATCTGGAGTCCTCAGTTCAACTGCATTTACCAGCTTTGTTATGCTCTGTGCGCGAAAAGTTTTGATTACCACGCCTGGCTGAGTGTTGTATTGAATTTTGGCGTCGTCCGACACAGACACGCAGACGGTCTTGGGCTACTCTGGAGCTGTCTTCCACAGGTTTAAAAGCGAGCAGATTATATAATGTCCGCTCTCGTGTCCGTTCCGTTTCGACCCTAAAACTGACTGAAATGCTTAAAGTACAGATCCACACGCAGCCACGGAAATGTCCGTAATGAGAATTAAACATGCAAGCGCTATATGGAAACAGGTTTACCACTTATCGTAATGGTTTGGGTTCTAGTCTGACTGATGTGTCCAAAAGATGCCTAGAAGACACATTACTCGACGGTGATGTATGATCGTCTAAATAATTGTCGTGATAGCCTATCTACCATTTCCTGAGTCTGGTTTGAAAACATTATTTCATTTAAGTGCGTAAAAATAACTCAAATCAGACTTTAAAGGAAACTCTATAACCCTAAGCGATGGAACCATGACTGAGGGTTTCGAATAAGTGTGCAAACTATCTAGGCTAGCCTGCTAACTTGATCGTTAAGATAACCTATACTTTTTTTTCAGTTTGCATCAAGAATTGCAGGATTTGTTCTTATTTTATTCCTGGTAATGGTGATATTTTATTGCGAATCAGCCTCCAGGGTGATAGTGGTTCGCGGTCACGTATGCTTTACCACTAAGATATTCATAAAGTTATCTGATTTTCTTATCTTTTGGGCATAGGAACCAATGATACTTATGACCTACTAGACGGCCGAAGACGCGATCATTATTTCGAAAATTTACCCTTGAAGTCTGTCGCCGTTCGCACCGAATGGTTGTAACCGTGACTCTGTTGGTATTGCAGCTAATTCTAAGGCTGGTAGACGGGGAAGCATTTTAGGTAGGAGGCTCTAACCCAATCTCCACAGCCAAATGATGTTTCTTTAGACTCACAGCCCACGAGATCCATTTCCCGCCCACTGATACGATGGAACCAACCGACGAAAACCAAAATATTCACGGCCTCATTTTTCCCTGTCTCCCCCATTCGACTCGTCTTTTCATGCACCATTGGCTTACGGCCAATTAGCTCTACACGAAGTCATGAAACTGGGCCTCGGAACAGCTAAAACGCTTTGGCCTTTCGTCGGTTCGTTCAGTAAGTACCAAACAACGAACGAATACACTAAAGTTACCTTCAGACGTAGTAGTAGTAGTAGTAGTAGTAGTAGTAGTAGTAGTAGAAGTAGTAGTAATAGTAGTAGTAGTAGTAATAGTAGTAGTAGTAGTAGTAGAAGTAGTAGTAATAGTAGTAGTAGTAGTAGTAGTAGTAGTAGTAGTAGTAGTAGTAGTAATAGTAGTAGTAGTAGTAGTAGTAGTAGTAGTAGTAGTAGTAGTAGTAGTAGTAGTAGTAGTAATGGTAGCAGTGGTTGTAGTTAGGGGTGGCTCGCCCTTTGTCTTCTCAAGATTATGTAACGGATATTGACCAGAAAAAGGAGTTGCAGTGGTCTATACTTTGCACACAGTAATTCGAACTGTAAACCACAAAGCGTTGCAGCCTGATTTCCGCCCGTGGTTTCCGTGGTTCAATTGCTTTTGGCTTCTTAGTTCTCGGTTTTCGTAACTTATGCTGCAAGTGCGGGTATGTCGTCACATGTGACTGTGATTACCGCAACCTTTTACCTTCAGTTGCAGCGTGGATTTTGGAGGAGACTTGCTGAGTAATAAACGCTTCTGCGAAAGCAGTTCGGCAGTTGTCGGCCTTGTCCCTTCATATGTAAAGTAAGCCTAAAGCGCGGCTTCCATTTTACAATGTGTTCCATTAATTTGAGTAAATGCCAGTCTTTTCCGACTCCGAACAGTTATGCAGGAACCTCAAGTAGACAAAACACCTCTCTCAGTAGGTCTTCCTGGGGCCCTTTCTCAACAAATTTCCGAAGCATTGATCCATGGTGCGGAGTCTGTGCCAGTGCTATGCCGATATGGTCTTAAGAGAATTGTATTGGCAATATAATCACATTTTTCTACACTCATGCGTTCAAAATTATGATAAGCCGACAACTCCCAGTCAAGGCGTTTTGAAACCGGATCAGTTTTTTACCTCTCACTGTCGATGCTTCTTCTGGGGCGAGGGGTTATTAGATCAGTAATCGCCTCGGAACCCGCCCCCTCTGGTTTTTTTTGTGAGCGGATACCGTTTATAAAAGCCGTATTTATAATGAATTATTTTTCTGTTGTAGAGAAGGTCACCATTAATGACAGGGAGAACAGCCCCTGCTGAAAATTGCCGTGCAGATAACTAATTAGTAATGTCAAGGGTGTCATCTTCCTAGCTCCTACCACTATTTAGCTTGAGAGTCCTAAATGTTAGACCTCTTGTTTTAGCATGTGAGCCTGGGACCTATTGAGACCTTGTCTACAGAGCTGCAGCATGCGGAAATTGGAGTGCTGACTGGCTTACTTGTTCGAGTGTGGATATTCGGGAACTTTTAGTTGCAATGATTTGATGAGCGCTCAGGGAATTTCCCTGGGAGACTCATTCGCCGACGTGCCTCTAGCGCATCGCTGTTTCCCAACTTGGTGTCACAAAATAAAAAAGGCGGTGGTACCGTATGCAGTCAACACAGTCCTTATAACTAAAACGTTTTCAATTATTTTATTCGGGTATGTTTCGTTATGGCTTGCCCGGTGACAGATTGCAAAAGGCGGTATGCAACTGACTCACACCCTGGGCCTCGCAGCGAGCGTCAACGCTAGTCTGACTTGAATATTACTGGTTAAGATTAGGGCCAAGGTTGGTGTCAGGGTCAAGGTTAGAGCTATAGTAAGGCTTAAGATTAGAATCAGTTCCAAGTTTTAGGATTAGGGCGAGGGTTAGAGTTAAGGTTTTAATTTTAGATTTAAGGATTACAGACAGCCTTGCTTGTCATTTTATCAGTGGACGTACATGCGATACCGTTCCCTAAAAACATGAATGTTTCAAACAACTGGATATTCAGGTTTTGCGCCATTTCGGAAATTAGCCAAGCGAACTTCTTTTTGTCATCCTGAAGGAGTAAAGTTTGCAAAGATTTTAAATCCACAATTCAGAATGCTGTAATTATTTTTAGGTTAGAAGACAGAAGCATATGAAGGATTTCTGTCCTCCCCAATTAACTAACGAAGTGATTTACATCATAGTTTTTGCCAATGTAACCTCAAGCAGATCAACACTAAAAGCTACACCCAAACAGGAGCTGTCTGGTCTGAAGGTAAAATCCTTGTATAATTGGTTAAGCGCCGTTATGGATGTAAAACAATGGTGGAGTAACAATCCGGTTTAAAAATACTCTGATTCGCATCGTGTGACGCTCTTCCTCTGGCTTACAAAGTGGCTTAATTAATCCTAGACAAAGCTATGCTGTAATCTACAGCAAGGAAGGATATCAGCATCTGCTCGCAGATTAATGAGGCAAAATAAACAGCCCGTGGCCCGCCTTCCCCGCCGTACCTTTGGTCGCACTTGTTTTGCTTCTTGCGAATGTTGCTGATGAATATGCACTTGGATGCACAAACTGACCCAAACCACAGAAAGCGGACGTTGCCTATATGGCAACACACAGTCTAATAGGCAATGTATTTAATTCTTCAGTCAGTTTGTTTGACGTCAAACTTTGGCGACTTGAACCATAAAAGTTTCCGCAAAAGTGCGTTCTAAGGGTATGTTAGCATTTGTATCTTCTGTCCGCATTAGCGCATGACTCGGAACCGTCTCCCCAGGATGCACATCTCAGTGACAGACTATTTGAGCTCCATCAGAATCGTCAATTTAGTCTGCGCTATCCGATCCAATTAGCCTGAAGGCTGGCCTTATAAGTAAATAATAGGAATTCAAAAACCATAAGGCGAGGACGTTTTTCTCTACCCATGTGGCTTTTTTTGTATGGCGGACATTGGAAAGCTTCACATAGCTCGAGACAATCTAGTAATCATCGAGGACATCCGTTCGTCGATGGTTTTTTTGACCTGAAGTCTTATCCCGGCAGCATGTAAGAGAGATAGTAGATGAGTAAGGTAAGAAACAATGGATTCAAGTCCTCAACCTTTGTTCAAAGAGACATTTACGTCTCCTAGTCTATTAACTCAATTGATAGCGCTGAGTTCAACGAACCCCACTAAGCGTCATTAGACCTCACCCTGGATGGAATCAAACATGCGTGCATTGTACAAACGTGAAAACAACATACATACAGTGGCTGCGAGGTAAACGTCTGTATTAGTGGCGGACGGATGGTGGCTAATAAGACGGAGGCAGCAGCTGTTTCAGACTTGGCCATGTCTTCTGTAAGTCGTATCCCGGGCCGTGCACTCCGACAGAGGTACACCAACAGCGTACATAATCCACAAGCGTGGTTAAAATCTCTAGCTCTGTCAGCCACTGCGCCCATTCCCTGTTCCAGTCAACTGACCAGCTCGGGCAGTGGCTGAGGTCTGAGAATGGGAAGGGAGAGTGAGTTCGACGATTCAGCGCACTTTCCTCACTATAAAAAATCCGACGCGCTTGAAACTATCACGGTGCGCTGAAAGCCGTGGCTTGGAAGGTTGTCAACTGACGGGATAACTTGGACCACGCAGTCGGTCCAGTGTTGAGTATTTGTATGGAGTGGTCGGTTGGTGGCCTGAGATTCAGGCTGCAATGGCTCCTTCACAATGTGGTCTTTATGGCACTCTCACTGTGTGTAGCGTTACGCCTAGGCCCGGCTTCGGCCGTGCCAGCCTCCATTCTTTTGTCGTTGTTGGTGAAAATTCTGGTCAAGTGTGTGCTGTGGACCGTCCCTGCTCTCAGTCTGTTGTGGAGCATACGGTGAACATTGTCAGATGTGACTGTCGAACTATCATGCGTACCCAGCCAACTGCAGTGAGCGGGCGCATTGTGTTCGATGGGTCCAACGCTCTTGCTCTCACTCCTGGACGTATACTAAGGCTCATAATCAGAGAGACGGACAGGATCCATATCCCTCGTGAGACCTCCACCAAAGACTCTTCATCTCTTTTGTATAAGATAGGGTTCTACTTCTATAGGAGTCTACTTCCCCAACATTGGGTCCGGCTTGGGAGTCGGAGTGAGTAGGATCTATCAGTGACCTTATCAGCTGTGACAGTGGCCCGGCAGCATCCTAAACGGAGGTTCCATCAGTGTATGCCCATCAGTCGGTCTCGTCGACGACAGGTCGAATGTTTATTCAAACTGACGCTACTGGTGACGACAGCTGCGTCAGCTGGTAGTAAGGATCGCATATAGACAACCAGACAGCAGGTCACAAAAAGATCAGGTAAACAATATCACCAACGTGGCCACGCCTATGGAACTTACGCCTGTGGTATATGCATTTCCGTTTGCGTCAGATCTGGCATTGTTTTGAGGGACGTGTTGCTGATTACAGAAGGTCCGGACCGTAGCTGTCTCAATAGCCCTTGCATGTTTCTCTAATACTGACATTGTTCACGTAATTGCTTTGCGGTCAGGCATGCGGTCGCCTATTTGGACTCCCGATTACCAGATGATGCAATTGTTTTCTTCTGGTTCACCAATCAGTTCGCTGTGCGTTCATTTCCCAGTGGTTTTGCTGATAGTACAATTACTTACCTTGGAGATTATCTGACATTTTGGCATCCAAACCCTTCCATGCTCTTCCTGCTAGCTGAGCAGTCATCGCAACAAGGGCCAACGAAGTCAGTGCAAATGCTAGCATTTCAACTGAACCTAGAGGTGGTCGACGATTGCAAAACAACATTAAACTACGATGGTCGTCCTTTATTGGTGTTTCCAAGACTAGCGAGCCTGCACGACTGGACTGGAAGATAACGGATGTCTTTGGTAGCTATCCACGGACATGGCTCCTATCACACATTCGTAAAGCTATCGGGACTGTAGACCAGCGTTCATGGCAACCTCAAAATATTAATTCACCTATAACGGGGTATGTTTGCAGTTTATCCCTTTTCTTAAAACCATTCTTTACTTCATGAGGAAGAACCACATCCTTAAGTGAAACAAATTAGGTATTGTCATTTAAAGCTTCTTCACTGCCGCTTCTGTGATGGAGTCAGAGTTATACAGATGCACAGTACCACCTTCAGGCATTAAATGATAGCAGAGTACAAATAATTTATTCCCAAGCAAAGAATAATTGTTTCAGCTGGGCATCTGCAAGAACACCAGTGTTATGGATTTGCAAGAGTTCCTCAGTGTAGAACTTCGCAAAACTCAAGGGGTAAAGTACCAACAGAAAGACGGCATCAACTGACACCGTTATCACAGATGTTGTGATTGTAAATCGTCTTAGCCTGGCTGATGATAACTTCCAGTTCGTATTTGAGGTATCAGGGCTTTTCAATGAAGAGGGCATGCATAACAGTTACCTGGGGAAATTTCAGTGTGATGGGGACGCATTCACCAGGACATGTTTGTCCATCGCGCCGTAGGGCTCAATCTAGAGCTCTCACAGACAGCAGCATAGCGACCAATAATAATAAGAGGAGGTTAATGAGTGTTCGAAACGCATCGGGGTCACAGCTAGGAGTTTCCCTAAACAAAAGTGGGGATGAGGGTGTGGCAGTACGCTCCCTTGATTGCTATCGGTTTGTCACGCTGTTCTTCTGTCTACCTCTCGCTCCTTGTCGAGTCGCTGCTGGGACCACGCGGGGCATGCGATAGTTCGAAACCAATCAGCGCTACCCCTTCGCTGATTGGCTACATGCGGCAATGGTTTGCTGAGCCTCCTGTACGCTCTTTTACGTCAGTGAAGCTTGTCCGGCATAATCTGTCTTCCTTGACTAGTTATTTCCGAATCTCCGTGTTGTTGAACATTGGAAATCTCGAGTCTGCCCGCCATTTCAATAACTGGTGACTCCTTACACGAACGGCAATCTTCCTCCTTCCAGCTCTACGATACAGTCATATGCTGAATATGGACAGCTATCCACCGGAGGAGTTATGTATTTTAGCACCGGCCTCTGACGTTTTTTCGGCCGCACATCTGGCTCAGATAACCGGACGGTTTACAGAAATGCGCGGTTTTCCCAAGCCATCATTTTCCGGTGTTTTAACATCTTGAATTTCTCCTGCTTCTTCCCCTTGCACCTGAAGTCTAAGATTGCAAAGCCTGCCCAGAATATAGCTTCTCTTCAAATGCAGACAGCCTCCCCTTCATCCCGGAGCCTGCCGAGGTCGTCTGTTCGGTAGGTCCAGCCTAATCTACCATCCCGTTCCAACACAACCGCCACCGGCTGACATCGAACCACCTTTGCTGCTAAAACCTGTCGCTGCACCTCTCTCCGCTCTTTCATCTCCAATCAGAACAAATTGCCCAGCCCCGAGGTCAGTGCGGCCAATCTTCCTGGCAGCTCTAACCCCGGTCGCACTTTTTACGTCTACGACAACCGGAGTGACAGACCTTTTCATGATTGATACTGTTGCTCAGCTGGATGTCATCCCTCCCACAGCAGCCGACCGTCGGTGCCCCAATCCCGGCCTCTTCAGGCCGTCAGCACCTCTTCAACTGCCACGTTCGGTACCTGCTCCCTCATTCCGAACAACTGTCTCGGACGTCTCTCCCCTTCGACCTCTGTCCTTGCTGACATTCCCTGTGCCATTTTCAGTGCAGATTTCGTCACGGCCCTCGATCCTCTGGTTAACTGCCGTCAGCCCCCGTTTACATGACAGACTATCATTGCCTGCAGAGGAAGTTTCTCGAAGCAGAAACTCGGGAGAGGCTAAGCCTTTACTGCCGCAGATAACGTACAAGCGACGCAAAGCTTGGCGACACTCAAAGTTCAACCAAACTGAGGTCCACCTGTTGAGGTTGCTCCCGCTAGCGCAAGGTAAGTGTGCACCTGAGTCATGTCCGACGACGGCCAACCAGTGAAACCCGAAATACCGGCCGGTATTGACCAGTCGAGGGTTGAGCCACACGCGACGCAGACATTCTATTGGTAAGGAGAGTTCTGTCACACTGATAAGGCTCATTTCCTGGCCTTCGGTGGAGTTCTTTTCGTTCGCGAGTTGAATGCTAATGCACTTGTTGGTCCATAACAGCTGCAGTGCTAACCTTTCTTTGAATGAGTGTGCCGAGAAATCCTCTGCGTACCTTACAAGCTAACGCATTCGAACGTTTGCAATTCGTGTGAGGACAGAGCACGCAACCGCCCGCAAAAATTTGCGGAATAATTATTTTTCAAAATTAACTTCACACTTTATTAATCACGCATCGGGGCCCCCATTTTTCAGTACCTTATTATCAGTATTTTCGTCTTTGCACTCGTGCTATTTGTTTAAAACTGTTTTCGGCAAAAAGTCCGGGTTTATAGAGACATCCATGAAACAGCAGTTACATGAAAATAAACACTGGAAAGGAAAATTCGCTTTCGCTTTTAAATTAGTCATGGATCCTAGAGCTTTGCAAACGAGTCTTTTCGAGCAGTCTGAAATCCACAGGCTCCTATAGTGGATATCGTTTAGGTTTCCGGAAAAAAGTCCGTTGACCTATATCAATAAAGTTTATCTCTGTTTTTCTGCGTAGACCATGCATACTTCTGTCGGGGTATGGGGAAATAGCCGACGTTAACAAGTTTGCGTTAATCAAAAGTCAGACTGCCACTCTTTCATGTTCCTTAGCAAACTCTGTTCGCATTGTTTACCTGAATGGCTGATGAGTTAGTCAGCGGGTTTTAAAGAGAATGAGCGACACACAGTTTCCTGGTACCGAAAGTCCCAGTTAACTAATGGTCTTCCATTTTTGTGAGAGTGCTTTACCCGGGACCTATTTAAGCAGATGCATTTTAAGGTCTGTCTATATGATTACCCAAAATAAGTCACGTTACATCTTCACCCTTCCGACACATGAACTAGTTCAAAGGAGTACAACCGGCCTGCATAATCAGAATGATTCTAGTCCTTTCTGAGCCACAGATCCGCCTACGGTGTATTTTGGGTGTTTGCCCTCATTGATGAGGTTTTTAGTGGCCTTACTCCGGGTGTCTACTGCATCAGTGCGCCTCTCGGGCGTATTTGCACACGCGTACCAGCCGCAATCTGGTTCTCAGTCAATCACAGTTATCCAAAACGACTAATCCACCTCAAGGCCGGCTCAGATATGCCTTCCATCAAGGAGCTCTGGGGTCTGCTCCGCTAGGCTTTCAGACGCCTGCTCTCGCGGTGCCGGACGTGTGTCATCGTCCGACTGTCAACCTCCTCCAACCTATTATCCAATCATTCAGTACAGAATATAATGAACTACTTTCCTGGAGTTTAACCTCTCCCCCTTTTTATTCGGGAGCGAGCCTGCGGGTCGTAGTGACTGCGGTCTGTATATGGCCCACGCGGTTCGCTAGCAACCGCTGCAGCGGCGTAGGTAAATTGACATCTATCATTGATGCTGTAGATATATTAATTTGGACGCGTGCAATAAGAAGGAAAACGGGAATTGGATAAGTGTGTGGGTGTTGGGCTTATTTTAGGAGAAAAGGGCCTCCATGGGCATTTATAAGATAAAGAGAGGACCAGCTGTAGCCATAAAATTCTCAAACGAGCTGCATTTGTCAATGAATAGTAAAAATTAATAAAAATGCCGGAGCCAACATCTGCTTTTTATACTGGCTAAGAGCAGTAATATGTGCAGTCCAAAAAAGAAAAAAATAAATAGGCAATTTCTCGGATCAAGCAATGGTTACCGTTCGGTGCTGGGCGCGGCAGTTCTAGTCAACAAAGTGCAGCATGGCTCGTGGGCCAGTCGCCCGAGTCTTATGTTAGATTCGACGAAAACAGAATATCATTACCGACAAAAACAAGGGCGACTGGGATGGCCATTTCTAGCTTATTAGTCATCGTCGGCTAGTAATACCGAACCCCGAGGTGTGCAGTAAGTGAAGCGCGATCCCGTGACTTGCTGGTCAGAAGTCCAACGCACTTAACCACTGAGTCACGGGAAACGAAAGCAATCAGCGATATACATGTCCGGACTTTGGCTAGTACCTTTGTTAAGAATGCGTCAAAACGTTTATCATCTTAAAACTGAACTACTTGTAGCATTAATTGTTTGCGGAATGGGCATTACGCGGTAATTCCGCAGAAATTGTTTGTAATCGACTCGAGTGTTCATTGGAATTTCGGGAATTATCCTGGAAGAAGCAAAGTCTCCGCACTGAACGCCAAGAACTGCCCCTTAGTTGATAGAGCGCTGGACTTAATACCCTTCGATGAGCAAAGAATGGGGGATCGAGGGTCGGGTGCGACAAACTTGGGTATGAATATGACTGTCCGGCAACGGTTAATTAGCCAGTAATGACCATCCCTGCCTCCCTTGTCGTTGTTGGCACCCTCCTGTATGTATATACATATATGCAAAGAAAAGGCGACCTCGGAAACTAAAGTTTCTCTGTCCTGACGTTTCAAGAGCAAACAAGCTTCCATCGTCGGAGATGAGTGTGGTATCGCCTCTCACAGTGTTTATAGGTGGGTGACGATCATGTTAAGACGAGTTTTTCACATATACAGTCAGGGCGGTAGGATGGAAGGGGCGGCCGTCGTTCGTACCTTCACTGACCTTAACCGTCGCCCAAGGCTGGCAATCTTACTTACGCCGCCACGACTGTCCGTTTTCTTGTCTGTCGGACTAGTGGATGGAACGGCTGTAGTGGCGACTGTGCCTTCGTCGGACCCAGGTTGAGGGGCGGCTGAGTGTGTATCCGCAATAGACTCGCTCATGCTTGGATTCATGTTTAGGCTGGGCTCGCGTTTGCTCTTTTGCTCATTGAGCTGCGTCTCGGGGTCTGGGTAGGCCGCAGGAAGCGCCACACGACGTTTGATGGAGGTTGTGCCAATGTGCCAGGCCTCGATCGTTTCCCTGGCCATGCGGTTGTTTCCTCGGGGAAGAATTTCGCCATTCCGGAGGCAAACGTGTGTCCGGAGTCGGTGCAGTATTCTGCCAACAGAGTCAGAGGATCTATCCTCCTGACTGCCCTCATGTGTTCTCCAACACGAGTCTGTAGGCTTGTGGCGGCCAGCCACCATGACCAGTCTGGTGTCATTGTTCAAGACCCCGCTGCCCCAAGTTCATTCGCCACTTGCAGCGAGCCGTCCCAGACGAGCTGACCTAAAGCCACTCGACCGACTTCAGCTCGGACACAATTGCGTCCACACAGCGTCGCGGCTGCCCATGCGCCACTTGAACGCGCCACCCCCTGCAACCAGCAGAACAAGCCACTGAGACACCACGCCTCGGCAAATGCAACACACACCGATTGGAGACCACTTGAGCTTGGCCGACGAGCCTACAAAAATGGCTGCCACAACTGTCCCTGGGACTCTCAGGCCTGACTGGACGCAGTCAACACCAGCCCTGGCTTCGCCAGTGGCCACTGCCACCTGAGAGGACAACCCCGGGTTCTGTTCACAATAAACCCCTCATTCTGGTGCCTTCAGTCTTCTCCCTACAACACTAGGATTTGCCCTGATTATTGTAGTGCTCAGACTCCACCCACTCACACCGCCTAGCCCCCTACAGGCCTTTGCGGGTCTCCCCTGTGTAGTTGACTTCGCAGGAGTTACACTGAATCCGGTAGATGACGTTCGTGGTTTCACCTCGTGGAAAACGGGGCGCCTTAGGTCTCATAACCAGACGTCGAATTGTTGACTCCGGTTGGTTGGCGATGCCGATCCCCCAGCCGTCTTAGGAGATTCGAGCCCGCCTCAGAAACGCCATCGATGTATGGAAGCGCCCGCCATATTTTGGCCGTTCTGTCACCGAATGTCGGCTTGGTCTGGACTTCCTTCCACGTTCGATTAAGCTGCGGGGATACCCGTTGTCCACGAAGAGACGCTGGAGGTAGCGTAGCTCTGACCTTCTGTGACCCGACTCGCTACAGTATGTCTTTACCCTTCTGTAGTGTTCGCCCACAACTGCGTTTGTGGCAATAACGGGTGCCTACTATGGTAACTCAGGATTTGGCGTGTATTAATGACCTTTCTCTACACCGTCGTCTTTAGGTGCCCATTGGGTTTTCGATGGGCGAGAACGCCCAGGAACGGCAATAGGTTGTTGATTTCTGCTTCCATTGTGAACTGGATGTCAGGTAAGGTAGAGTTCGGGACATCATTGAATTTCTGGATCGGTTCCCGCTTAACGACAGCGAAAGTATCATCGACATGTCGAGTCAAAAATTACGCCTTATGGGTTGCAAAAACTGGGCTCTCCACTTTATGGAGAACCATCTCTGAAATGAAGCCCGGGGGCGGCGATCACAATGGGCCTCCCCTTGACTTGTTCGTAGGCTGTGCCTTCGAAGATGAAGTCTTCAGACAAAATCTCAGCAGTTAGACAAGAAGAACCTCTTCCTTTTTTCATATATATATATATATATATATATATATATATATATATCAGGCAGAATGCTATTACCGACAAAGACAAGGGA
>CACRXP010000008.1:2261530-2275348 GCA_902702965.1 Spirometra erinaceieuropaei | reverse complement strand
GATCATTTTGAGCGTGTCCGCATGGAGATTTCAGCCTTCGGCCAATGATTAACTCTTGGTTTTTCCCGTAAGATATTACAACTTGCATCCTACAGAAGTCGAAAGGAAGTACAATAGGGTACTGCGCGATCATGCACCACAGAGTTCAGTGGATGTTGTGACGATTGAGAAAAATTCTCGAAGGAGCGTTTCCGTGTTGACGGAATCCCAGGACGACAATAGTTCCAAATTCCACGGTAAAAAAAGAGCGCGCTTAAGCACGAGATAACGAAGCACTGGTCCTCCGAAGCCCAAAGGCGGGCCAAAAATGGTCAATGTGGTATAAGATATGACAGCAGGGTGTTAACCGTCAAACACCACCCATACTTGAGTCCGGTGTGGCTCCTGTTTAAAGAGTTGGTAAACGATATGCCATTGGGTCCTAGGACACTATTGGAAAATCAGGCTTTGTATGAATTCATCCCAACTGGCGAAGGTGAATAAGTACACCCCTAGCTAGGGACGTAAGGTTATGAATGTGTCAAAAATAAATTAAGGTTACCAATCATTTAGAGAAGCCATCGTACGGCAGATGTATGTGGACGGTCTGACACAGTGTAAGGAAGACTTATTTTCGGCATCATTGTAAAATGCGCTTTTTCGTGAGTATTTACTGTAGGCCGTATAAACCACAAATAAGTGTGTTAATTACCGAAATCCCCGAAACTGTGTGTAGTGAACTTGCAAGAGATGAATTAAGGCAGACACATCAATCAGGTTTATTTTGATGCGTCAGGGCATTCATAAGGTAAGAATACTAAAGCTCATGAGGGGTGGCAATTGTTTGGGAATAAAAAGGAGTGTGACACATGTTTATACCGGGGGCAAAGAAAGACTGGATGCAGACTTCAAAATATTGGTTCCAGACGAACATCCAATCTCCTCATAGAGACAACTACGCTTCTGAACGTGCTGAATACCCGAGATAATCCTAAAAGGAGGTGAAGACACCCGGTAAGAGATTCGAGCAGCATACAGGTGTTAGTCTCCGTGGCCACGAACTGTCATTTGCTGTCGATCTTGACAACGTTGGTTAAGCTTGACACAATCAATAAAACTCTGAAAGACGGTTCGTACATGCCACATTTGGTAAGACAACTTTTATTAACCCCCATTTAAAGGTGGCCTGATTGGAAATGCCGGGAGGGGACTTTCTGAAAGCCCATTGAGAGAATAATACAGCCTTCATCTGATGAAAACGTCTTATAACACTTTAAAATAACTCGAAATGCGGAATTGCAAAATAATAAAAACCGGCGGCGTTTCGAAAGATAAAATTACCATGTTAAGATCGTCTTATGTTCAATAGGGGTGTTTTGTTGGCATTAAGTCGGGCGAGATTTTGTCTGGAAAGACATCTATGTGTGGTCGGGATTACTTTCGAGGCCACCGTCAACATAGCTACCGGCTGGAAACAAAAAGATGCTACTCTCCTATCCACTATTACAGGACAAAACCGAGGATTAAGAACCCATTTTTCATTCCCTCTTTACAGTCAACTGTCCCTGTCCCTGACAACTCCTACAAGCTTCCCAAAAGTTGACGTTGCTCCCCGTCGTTAACTTAATGGGCTGGTCTTGGCGCGGATGGGAAGGCTGGGAGTTAAGTCAAAGAAAGTTCTAGGCTTCCTTCGCGTTTATGCGCCCTTGTGCTAGTACCATGGGGACGCGACGCAAAAGAGATTTTAGAATGAAGTAACACAAACGCCACGTCAATGCTATAATTATGCCAAACACACATTTCAGCCACGCTAACTTCATGCTTGATTATCAGCCTTAGTAGCGAGGAATGCCAGTTCTAGGTTAGTCTCGTAATTCCATCATTGCCGCAAATTGATTGGTTTTCCGCGCCCCTGGCCATCGCGTCACTAACGGCGCAAATGACTGCGCGCATGATTATCAGCAAATCGGTCGAACGAAGCGCTTGCTTTCGCGAGATCTCTGTCACGTCACTTCCTGCTCACCCACACTGTATGCGCACGTGGTTACTGCTCTGACGTTACCCTCTGATTGACCTTTCCCACAACCCTTTCTGTATGTTTTTTTGTTAGAATGTGGAAGAAAATATCCAAGAACACTCAATAGACGTGTCCAGCGTGTTGTTCATGAACATCTTCAAGTAATTGCAGAGAATAAGAGGGAGATTTATCCGTCCGACTCAGCGTTATCGTCGTGGGATAGAACCTACTCCTCCAGTTCCTCCAGCTACATAGAAACTTGCTTGTTTGACGAAGATGCGCGTTTGCCAGAAATGACATCGAAGGGGGGGGGGGGCTCGGTGAGTCTACAATGATTAAGTCAACCGACGGTCCTCTAAAGGCCTCTGGGGGCTCCGGGCCCACCGTGCGAGACGATCTGCAGTCGTGAGCAGTACGTTCTTACGTACCCCTAGTTCATCTGACTGGTCTTCTCTAGATTATGGGAAGACTGTAGCCGGATCTGCCCTCAGACGCGTGAACGTGCCGGGTGGGGCAGGCAATGGGGCAACGGTGACGGCAAAGGGCAGTGGTGAGTACGTCGATTTAGGACTTATAAAAGGGTTAACTGACCAGCTGCGTGTCTCTTCCATGAATATAACAAGCGATGAGGTAGTTGCATAATACCTATCGATGGGCTACCCAAACATAAGAAAACCGAACGTGAATTGTGGCCTATCTTAGATGGAATAATGGCACTATTTGTCGGTGAAATATTCGTTGTAAAAATCCATTGCGGCCTCGGTAAGCCGTCAGATGCACAGTAATTTTGTGGACCGCCGACTGGAGAGTTGTTATCCCTGGGTAGTTCGGGTTTGCGTGTCGACGTTATTAACAGAACACTGCACTCCAAATTAGCCGCCTTAATTTATGATGGGCCGGCTAGGGCTCTTATCAAGCAAATTAAAAACGTCGATGCGTACTATGGCAGCGAAATGTGCTACGTAAGGGGCGAATACATTGACAAGGTAATGTACGACAGTGTATCTGAACGTGCTAGCATGAATACGCTAACAATTTGTCAACTAAATGCTCAGGCATTGCAGTCAAGGCCTAACATGTACTTTCTGCAGACTAATATATAAAAGCATGATTCAGACCAAGCAGTAACACTGATATTATATGAGCGAAGAATTAGGAAGGCGAGGGCGACGCTGGTAAACAATGGTTGCTGCTCGAAACAAAGAAAGCGCGGAAAATAAATACATAAGGGCAAATAGTGGGATCATTTATCATATTATGTGCACAGGCGCCTCGTTATGAACTCGACCAAGTTTACAAACCACTCATTCCTAGCAAAGACGAAAAAGAGGTTTGAGCCAGGCTGTACCCGCAGAGCAGGTCCCGAATTTGAGAGTGAGGATAAGCGACCAATAAAGATAAACAACGGCGTAGACGGTCCAAATAATTGCTAGTAACTGGGCCCGTAACCCAATGTCTTCCAAGTTAATCTACGCCTCAAGGACAAATGATTGTACAAAATATCAGGAGCAGGAGGAAATTACAACGCGAGACGATAAAGTAGTCAGGATGCAAGTCAGTCAGCCGGAAGTGAATACAAAAGATGCGTCTGAGAATCATATTTACATAACGGAATATCGGAGACAGACAAAACCGTAGACTAAAGTTCTGAGTCCATAGATGAAATAAAATACGTCTCTCAAAATCTCAAACAGAAGCAAATTGATTTTTAAGTTATTCGCATGACTTTGCCAGGAAGACTTAGTCAGGAATTTCGTTCCGCCGTTTAATTATGGGTTGCCAAAAATATACCCGGCGAACCCCCACGTACATCAGAGGCAAAGCAAGCTAATGGGATGCATTGGAAGACCGTGCCTTTTACCATATATCAAATATTAGAGGTCTTAATGCTTTATTTATAGCATACACTATGAAGAAAGTATCGGATACCAGAGTGACAGGACATGATAATTTCAAGAAGATAGCAATGAAGAGGTCGCATGTGATTCGGAAACCTTCGGTTGCCTACTAGCACATATGTCCGTCCTAAGGACAGGGACAAACAGGATAGAGGAACCACTGCTCAGTCCAGTAGGTAGATCGTTTTTTTTTGTTTTTAGCATAAATGACTAATAATGCTGCAGGTTTCCAGCTGTGAAGATAGAGTGGGCAAGCCCCTTATAGAGATCGAATGGCTAAAAATGTCGAAGGAGTTGACTTCTTCCTGTGATTGGGTTTTGGATGACAGGGCAGAGTTGGGCCACCTGTTAAAACCCCAGTGGTATTCCGGACGATTGAACGGGCCCAAGCGACTAGGATTTCAATAAGTGGCACAGTCTTCCATAGTTCACTCCGGCACCTGTCAACATATGGCGGTAAACAGCCTGCCTGCATTTTATTCAGGCGGCCTAATTTACGCAAGTAGCGTACCCACATACTTTTGTACAGCAAGAACATGCAGTAATATCAGGCGGTTGTGCTCAAAACAAAAGAAAAATGACATCTCGGAGAGTGAAACTTAGTTCTGAGAACGTAGACGTGAGCTAGCAAGGTTACAGAAATGGAGGAAAACGAAATCCAATGATATTACTTTTTCAGTATTGATTGATGGCATAAGCTAAGAAATGAAGCAAGCGAAGCTACCCTCTTATACGGTTTAGCCAATTGCACTAACTCAAGGCAGCCTGTATCCGACGCCATGTTCTATGTAGAATATAACGGGATTGACTTATTCCGTTTAGGAACAAGTGGGCTCCAAGAGTATTCTTATAACCCGATAAAAAATTAAAATTAGCTCTCCCACCCCATTTTCATTTTTATTCTATTAGAATTGAGTTGTTGATTCGTAAATAGTGCGCGAACTGGAAGTTTGTTCTAAGTGAGAAAAACCTGTGCATACAAGCCTTGTAATAAAGAGGTTGAATATAAAGAGCCTATCTCTGAAACATATATGGATGTACATAGGTATTTTTGGTGTTGGGGTATCGGTTTAGGGGGTACACAATGCAGGGACGACATGTCATTCCATGTACCTCTTACGGGTGTTGAATGTCCCGTAGGTCCCTTAATTGACAACCACTTACCTCTGGCTCCTCAGAATTAGTTTCCTCCTAGCGGTCACGCCCCATTAATGACTTTGACTAACGGGCTAAACCAGTTGAGGGTGTCCGATACGAAGGGACGTATGTTTTACGTGGGTTTCACGTGTGATAGCTCTGATTCCCGTCCCGTTCACCCACAAAACTGAAAAATGTTGTACAGAAACTGCGATGGGAAATTTAGTAGGCGTCTCAGGCTAATTCAGGCAGTACCTACTATAGAAAAGCCATGACATGTAATGGAATTCGGCGCTGCCTGAGATATTTAAGTAGGGTTATTCCTGCATAATGCTGCTAACCAAATCGAAATTAACGGGATAAGATAAGGTTGCCCGCATATATACTGGGAAATCGCCATGTATATAGGCAGCCAGTGGGCCGTAGATGGAAGACTCAGGGTCGGAATTAAGCACAGAACTAATCTTCTTGTCCCCGTTCCCTTTGCTTTACCCCTAACTATTGCTAGAGTAAGTCAGCCCACTCTGACTGCATAGAAGGTTCGTCTCTCTTTAGGTGCTCCGAGGCCCAACCGACCGAAACGGGGGACAGCGATATTCGCTCGAGAAGCGCGCGCCATAAGGTGGATATCACTGCACTCAGCGAGACTCGGTTCTCCGAAGAAGTCCAACTGGATGAGGTAGGTGTCGGCTACACCTTCTGGAGCGGCCATCTAACGGTAAAGCGATGAGATTCTGGCGCTATCTTTGCCATTTGGAGCGACATCGTGCGATGATTGCATGTCTGACGCATGGACTCAATAACCGTCCCCAGACACAATGCCTGCATCTTCGAATGACCAGTTCCAGCAAGTTTCGTGAAAATTTGTACGCCTCCTGGGGACTAAGCCGAACTTTGAGTGTTCATGTTGGTACAGACCAAAGTCCCTGGGAGGTAATGCTGGATCACAACGGAATCGGCAGCTGCAACAATAAGAGACTTCTCCTCTTACAGACTTGCACGGAACACCGCCTCCTCGTGACCAACACGTGCATCCGCCTCCCGACGCATGAGAGTGCAACGTCGGTGAGCTTCCGCTCACTGCGCCGACGCTGTCGAACTGCATTCTTACATGGTGGCGAAGTTGACACGACATCCTAATGACAAGGAACAACCCTGTCCTTAGGGTGTACAAGATGTGTAAGCAAGCTAATTGCAGGTTGGTGTGTTACTTGTACCTAATGCTTTTTCTGTCGTCTTTCGACGAGCTCAGATACATATTTTACATTTAGCACACTCAGTCAGGTGAAGGATTTTGATGCCTGGGTGGCCATAGTTTTTGAAATACCTTTCTGTTCGAAATCATGCTTCATAAAATGACGTACAAATTTGCGCGGGTACCCGTTGTGGGAAAATAATTTGAAGAGGTATTTTATTTCTGCTGTTCGACATGGTTAAATAGTTAACTGGTTTTGTACATTACCCAGAAGTCTGAGGACGAGCTAAGAAACTGGTCTAGAAAATGAACACATTAAAACTCATTTTCTTCCCGAAGAATCTTAATTATTTTAATAAAATTTCTTTGGATGTCCGTTTTTCAGTATGTACGTATGTATGCATGAGCTTGAAGGGTTGGGGGCGGAGTCCTTGATGACCCTATTTAGGTACAATGCTTTCGCAGATTCGCATTCCAAATACTGTTGCTGACATTTAAAATGCCAACGGATAACAGTACAATCGTAATGATAAGGAAGCGCACCTGTTCAGTATAAGTCAGTTCAGAAATATTTTGCATGACCAAGTGTTTTTACAGAGCTGGCTGCGAGTCGTCATGCTGTACAAGCGGATTTCTGGCTAAAATTGAGCGAGCAAGTCTTCTCTTAAACATGCTAATTGTGTCGATCGTTGGGACCTCACTTGGTAGCGAGTTCCATGGGCGGACAACCCGCTGGCTGAAGGAAGAGTTCCTACGGTCTAGCCACGTGCGTCCACTCTCGACTTTGTAGGGATGACTGCGTAAATGGTTTGTACGGACAAACTCAAAAAGTCCTCTGTCCTTAATAAGCGGTCTTGGCCACGGGCATTCCAGAATGTCCAGAGCAGACTGCAGTTTATTTGCCTATAAGAGAAAGGGAATAAGCCAAGCAAATTCAGCCTCGCCTGGTAAGGCCAATGCTTTAGACCATCGATCATCTTCGTCGCTCTGTGTTGCACCTGTTCGAGTAAGTCAATATCCTTCCTCATCCATGGTGAAGCTGCTGGCATTTCATACTCCAGATGGGGTCTTGCAAAGACGCCAAAAAGTTTTTCGAAGAGTTTGGGAGGGAATTTTTTAAATGCACTTCTGATCCAATGTAGAGTACTTGTTGCCTTCTGGACCATCTTTCTACAGTGTTCTGATGTCGATAGATTTGTGGTCGTCCATACACCCAGATCTCTACATTTTAACGCCGTCCCGTCAATATAGTACTGGTGTTTGGGAGAGGCATTTCGGCCAGTGTTCAGGTGCAAGACCACGCATGTGGACACGTTAAAGTTTAAAAGACATCTGTTTTACCAACCACTTAGCTTGTCGATGTTCGACTTCAACTTCTCTGCGTCCTCATCGCACTTCACTTCACTCCATATTTTTATGTCATCCGCGAACATGAGGGCTTCGCCATTCACTTCGCTGCTGAAATCATTAACATAAAGCAGGAAGCGTAGTGGGCCCAAGACAGAACCCTGTTGGACACCACTGTCCACCTTTGCTTATCCCCAGGAAGAGGTACCAAAGACGATTCTCTATACGCTGGAGGACAGGAACCTCCTGATCCATTGAAACATTCTTCCTTGCATTCCTACAGCCCAAATGTTCTGTAAAAGAAGCCTGTGTGAGACACTGTCAAAGGCCTTATTGAAGTCAAATAATATGACATCCATTGGAAAACCCTTATCGGTAGCTCGCGTCCATTTCTCGTGCGAGTAATGAGCACTCATTAGACAGGAGCACCCTGGACGAAAGTGATATTGGGCATCACACAATATTTTGTTTTTTCCAGGTATTTCAGCAAGTATCTTTTGATAATGCATTCCATTATTTTCTACGCGATGCAAGTAGGACTGACGGGACGATAATTTCCGCAGTCAAGTCTTGAGCCTCCTTTATGGTTCGGAGTAATGTGTGCGCACTTCCATTCTCCCAGGAGCTCGCCGTCTTAAAATGACTTTTGAAATATTCCGGATAATGGTTTGCACAGTTCATTAGCAAGTTCACGAAGTGCTAGCGTGGGAATTCTATCTGGTCCAGGCGATTCAGCAGGTCTCAGCCGGAGTAGTTCGGCCCTAAATATGGTCGATAAAAAGAGTACTTTCTCGGTTAAGGAGGGTAAAGAGGGGGTAGGAGGGGGGAGGGTACTAGAAGGAGAGGTTGGTTGGCGAACGGATGGATGGTCAAATATAGAACTAGGTTTTTGGGTAAAGGCAGAATGAAAGAAGTTGGAAAGGAGGGACGCATTAACCTGGTCACTAGTCTCTACTTTTCTGTCTGCAGACCTTAGGGCAGGGATCAGCTTCTGAGTCCTTTTAGTACTTCGTATATAGCCACATAGAATTTTCGGAAGCTTGAGCGAGTTTTTAAGTCCTAAGTATGAACCCTGGGTGCCATCACTTCTGGACAAAAATAAAGTGAAACGTCTCTGGAGGGTTTCTAGTTTCTTTCGGCCGTCTGAAGGCATTATGCTGAATAAAAATGAGCAATAACCTAGGAAAAGTATAAATTACGTTTTGAAAAGTTGTATTCTAAGTGCATTTAAGGTGAAATTTCTACATATGAATCCACACAGGCGAGTGGCTTTCGCTGATATTTGTAGAACGTAGGGAGATAAATCAAGGGTATTTGTATAGCTGAGACCTAAATCTTTTACCAATTGGACCTCCGTTATTTCATTATCCTCGAATATTATGGGGGGAAGTTTCTGGGGACCAAAGATCAGGAGATGACATTTTTCGGGCGAAAAGGTTATCTGTCATTCACTACTCCATTCACCGAGTTTTCTGAGATCAGTTTCAATTGTTCTGTGAATATTGGCTACTGTATTCCCGTTATATGCATATGCAACTTTAAGGTCGTCCGCATATAAAAACGTCATAGCTGAGACAGGTATGGACAATAAGTCGTAAATATATATGAGGAATAGAAGGGGCCTAGTATAGGCCTTGAAGTACTCCACTGGTAATAGGGAATGGTTCTGAGACTAAGTTTCGAATGTGCATCACATGATATCGGTTTTGAAGATAGGATTTAGGAAAATCGAGAAGGAGAGGCCTAATTTCATGACTTTTTGGATTTATTAGTAGTCTTTTATGGGGAACTTTGTCAAAGGCTTTTTTTAGATCGAAGTATATTGAAGCTACTGTGTTTCCATCATCTCCATTGCTGGAAGCGAATTCCAAAATAGTTAGCTTGTAGGACTGGCATGCCTTTTTAGGTAAAAATGCATGTTCAGAGGAGTGAATTAGGTTGGCGTTTATGAGATGGTCTAGTATTTGGTTGTAGACTATTTTTTTCGAGGATTGTAGCTATAGACGGTGTTCGGTGAACACCACGATAGTTTTGGATATAATTCAGTATGGTTCAGTATGTATGAGGGATAGAGGCAGAGCCTTGGAAAACCCTATTGACAGATAGACGTATGAAAAAAAACATGCAGATATTTACATAGCAGTTATGCCAGTCATTAATATCATAAAAATGTTTGACCATCAGGCATAAGTTTATCTAGTCTTCTTTTGAATGTCTCGACGTTTTCCGCTAAGACAACGGAGTTCGGCAATTTGTTCCATCCCTCAACCAGCCGGTGAGAGAAGAATTTGGTCCGCAAATCGAGTCTGGCATGTTTCGTCTTCAATTTGTATGGATGCCCTCGGAGATTTGTCGTCCGCGCCAGTTCGAAGAAGTCGTCAAACTGAAGAGCACAGTCTAGCCCTTGGACGATCCTGAAGGGCATGATCATGTCCCCTCTGTACTGTCTATAAGAGAGGAAATATTTTTAGCTTCTCCACCCGCCTCTCATAAGGTAAGCCGCATAATCCGCCGACTAGCCTGGTCGCTCTACGTTGTACGTTCTCCAGTAGGGAGTAATTTTTTTTCGTCCAGGGACACCATGCCTGGACACAATATTCCAACATTGGTCGAACGTATGCGCCAAATACTCAGCCGAAAAGTTCTTCATCAAAATTGACGAAGGATCTTCTAATCGTGCTTAGAATACCCATAGATTTCAAAAGAAGAGTGGGCGTTCACCGGGAGGGGTTTATTTGAGATCCGACGTTTCGGGTAGTTTACTCGTCTACCCATCTTCAGGGACTGAGAGGTCCTGTGCACAGCACTCCCGGTGAACGCCCACTCTTCTTTTGATATGCCACCTGGGAATCGGATTTTCACTACTATTGACCCATAGCTTTCTTTGATACCTTGGCGCAGTGAGACGATGGTTTGAGAGTTGACGCTTTTAAAGATAGATGCAATCCTCGAGTATTTCCACATGCCCGGAAAAGATGAATCTGACTGGAGTAGGGTAAATAACTTGGATATGAGTATTGGAGCATGTGTCATATGCCTCAGAATACATGGCGGGATTTTGTCCGTCCCATAGGAGTTGGCGTTGGATAGTTGTTTGATTGCTTCTCTAACAGTTTATCGCTAAAACGGATCTCACTAAGGATGCGTTCTGTCATCTCGGTCGCTTTGGAGGTCGCTCAATCCCCGACTCTGTGGTTTGCTGGGAAGTATCTGCTGAATGATTTTGCTATTTGGTTGTCATTTGTTATAACTTGTCCTAATTCATCAATAATATCTCGTGGTCCTGACTGTCGATGATTGTTCATTTGTCTTCGAAGCATCTGACCGTTTCGTTCAGGGGATTCTAGTGCCCGATGTTCTGCTGCTATGGTCTTTTGTGTTTCCATTTTCGTAAGTAAGTCGCGAATTTTCCTAATTCGTCGAAGTGTGGATAAATGACTTCGGCCCTTCCAGCGTTATTCAACTCCAGATTTGCGGGAGCTGATATTCAGTCTCCGTTCTGTGTTCAGTGTGCGTACTTAAGCCACACGCTGGGCCACTGAATCACCGTTTCTCAATCTACTTACCTCTCTTCGTAATGATCACCTATCTGTTGTCGTTATTAATTTTGATCTGAGTAAAGCCTTTGATAAAGTACCACATAAAAGACTATTGATTAAATTGGAAGCTATGGTTATTCGCAGTCCACTAATAGACTTTCTCAGGTCATACCTGTCTAATCGTAAACAAAAGGTTTTGGTGGGATCTTCACTTTCCAGTGAAAGGCCTATTGTAAGCGGTGTCCTACAATGTACCGTTTTAGGTCCTCTTTTGTTCTTGCTTTACATAAATGATATTTCAGCAGCAGTTAAACATTCTCAATCATTTATTTATGCCGATGATCTCAAATGTGTATATTCGTTCAATAAATCTACGAGCCTTCATTGCCTGGAGCAAATCCATGCCGACTTGCTTGCTCTCTCAGCTTGGAGCTCAAAATGGCTAATGGAATTCTCACCGTTCAAATGCCGTTATATGTGTTTTGGACCTGATGGGCTACCTCAACCAGTGCTCTTTCAAGGCACACCTATGACTGAATGTACCACCATCAAGGATTTAGGTTTAAGCTACGCTAGTAATCTTGATCTCTCGCCGCACGCTGACAGAATTACAGCCAAAGCTGCCCAGATTTGTGGCTTTATTTCTTACAATTTCTATTTTCCTGAAATTAAATTAAGGCTCTATCGTATGTTTGTACTTCCCATTCTCGAGTATTGTTGCCCATTCGTTGGTTTGATGAATGAAGCCAGTCGTTTAAAAATTGAAAATGTCCAAAGACGTTTTTCTAAAAAACTTTTAGATAGGGAACATCCCAATATCTCCTACTCAGATAGGTGCCAACTAACTAACCTAAAATTTTTATGGGTTCGAAGACTAGAATCGGGCTTCTGTCTCCTCTTTCGCATTAATCATAGTTCAAATTTTCCTCGGATTTCAGCACTTTCCCCTAGTAGTCGCCCATACAATCTTCGCAATTCGTCTCTAATTATACCTCCTCCAGCGTCCTCCACCTCTAAGCGCTCCCTTTTTTTCGCTTCCAGGTATGCTTTCCTCTGGAATAACCTTCCAATAAATATAAGATCTTCAGAAAATCTACACACCTTTAAGAGAAGGCTACGCCTTTATCTCAATACTGACTCGATTAAACTTTTATTTTCCTCATCCTTCCCAGACAAGTTTTTCTATGACACTGAGAAAGGGCCACCGGGAATTTAGCATGCCGCCATTAAATTTTCGTATCTGTTCACGTTTCCTTCCTTTATGAGTAGTCTCGCTACCTAAGATCCCTCACCAGAAATGTTAATTATTCCAATTTTTCAGTTCATGCATCGTGCTCTCACAGAATGCGCACAATCGATGCTCTAGCCGAAACCTTCTATATTTGCCATATACTAGTAGTCTGGTCGCATCTCCCTTCCCCCATGCTCGGATGGACTCGGTTGAATGAAACCGACCGCATCTAGGTTCCTATCAGCTCGAGACGGGTTTTCAATTTCGCCACTTATATGCCTTATTCAAGGCTACATTCAGGCCATTCCTGACCGACCCGTTTACTAACCCCTTCATGAAACGCGTTTTACAATGCCATATACAGCTGACATTTATTTCGGCCCTGTTGATGTCCGACTATATTCCATTCTATACCGCCACATGCAGGCCAGGCCTCCCTGCATTTTTCTGATGCTACTTTTTTGAGGGGTTTTTTTTCTCCTGTTAAATTAATACAATCATTTTTAAATTTTGCTATGGAGTTTTTTTTCACCCCTCGTTTTTCATTTTGGTTAACGGTCTTCTAATCTCAAAAACTATGTATTGCACTTTGTACAGATTTTGCCTACCTCGTCTAAAATTCGCATGTAAATTTATTTTTGCTTGCTTTGATGAGACCCCGACGGGTCTTTAATAAAAATAATTGAATTGAATTGAACACGTCGGTTGCAATAAATAATATTAATTGTAGTGGTAATGTGTTCATTTGGCGCTGAGTAAAACCGGCTGGCAACGGCTAATAGGCCAAAAATTACTACGCCACTCTCCACAGTCTCTTTGGGTACTCCTACTTTTAGATAACCACTTGTCGCTATGCGGCCGTCTGTCTAGGCTCTAGACGGAGCCCCTTGTGCAATGGAGGATCATGTCTGCAACTTGGTAGGTGAGGGCAAATTTGCTATACATAGGCGCGTCGACCGTTTTTGTAAGCAGAATAAGGCCACATTCATTTGTCTTAATTAACTGTTTCACACATGTATCCATGTCCATTTCAACCCCTTAAGTGTATTGTCCGGTCTCGGTTACTATGCCTAACTTTAGACAGTTCAGTTCAGTTCAGTTTATTGAGGGAAATAGGCGTAAGCCTTTGAGTACCCTATTTGCAACGCAAAAAAATGTGTGGTGTACAGGTAGATGTTCTGGGCTGAAATAGTTCGAACACGCCCATAATGGTGGAACAAAATGAGAAGGAGTTACAGGGGGTGAGCTCAACTTCTCATCGCTCTTGGTCATTTCGGAACATAAATATGTCCAGATTCTTCTTAAAACTTTGTATAGATGGTGACATCACAACATCTGCGGGAAGCCCATTCCATGGTTTGACCACCCGAACCGAGAAGGAGAACTTCCGCACATCCAGCCGTGCCTGCTGAGTGCGCAGTTTTAACGGGTGACCTCGGAGGTTGGTCGTGGTAGCAAAGTCAAAAAAGTCCTCG
>CACRXP010000008.1:2226347-2260959 GCA_902702965.1 Spirometra erinaceieuropaei | reverse complement strand
GCGTTGCTTTTTGTAGCAAGTTCTTCTCGAATTCCCGCCGCGTCTGCAATATCAGCTTCCTCAGTTTGTTCCTCTGTGTCTTGTAGGTGTTGAAGCATTCAGCTTGTCTAGTGACGCAGTATTTTCTCCACAATTTGTGCTTCCTGTTGATTTCTTTCTTAAGGCTGCTATTTAGCCACCCAGGGCGTTTATTCAGTCTTACACTGATCAGTGGGCAGTGGTTGTTGATGAGCTGCAGAAGGACATTCTTGAACAGCTCCCAGTCATCGTTGGCACTTCCCGTAAACAATGAGCCCCAGTCGAGACCGGATAAGTCTGCGCTCATCAGATTGAAGTCGCCCCAACTGCTCCAATAGTTGAGTGTCGGCGATTCGGTCTGTCCTAGGTGGTCGGTAGACAGTGAGGACATCGAGACACGGGGAACCGGTAGCCTTGATGGTCAACCAGATAGCTTCCGTACTGCACGCAAACTTGGTGGTGTTATCCGGCACTGCCAGACCGTCATTCACATACACAGCGATACCACCACCCTGACGATGTTCCCTGTCCCTCCGATAAATTTGGTATCCAGGCAAGGCTACTTCGTTATCGCTAATATTCCCGGACAGCCAGGTCTCAGTTACTGCTAAAACATCTGGAGACAGCTCAACAAGGCAAAGTTTTAGTTAGTCTAGTTTCGATATGAGTCTTTGGGCATTCGTGTACAAGCACCTTAGTTTAGCACCAGCCGAATTTCCCGTTGCATTTGTTACTGCTGTGACCATTACTCCGTTATCGCGGACGTCGTGTTCTCTAGGCCCTTCCGTTACCTGAATGGTTCCATTTACATGCCTTGTTTCAGTCAGATCACTGGACGCTACGGGCTCACTTGTGTTGGCGCCTTGATCAGGTGGTTCAACGAAGGTGTCTGTTTTAGCTGAGTAGCTGTCGTCGTTCGTAGTATTACAGGTTGGTTCCACTGAAACGGCATATATTTCCGAACAACCTTCCCCTTGAAGATAGGCAGATTGTGTTCGCCATCCTTCAGTCTTGATGTTAACTCCAAGACAAGTTCCCGGCGTTTCAACCGTTCCGCTGGCGAATAGTCCGGTTGAAAAAAACCTGTTTGTGTGTGTTTCTGAGATCGGTTTATTTAGAGAGGATAAACTTGATTTGCTGTTTGTTCTCCAGCATAACTTTGAGAGGGCGGGGTGGTTGTGCTACTGTTCTGTCTTCACTCCTTTTTCCCATCCGGAATGCTTTCAGAACCTTTATTTCCATGTCTGCCGGCAGTAAATGATTTAGCAGACCATGAAAAGAAGCAAGGTCCTCTGAGACACGGTCTTCAGGTCTGACTGCATTCGATTCTGACAAACCCTGAATAACCAGACACTGCTGGCGAGTATGGTCCTCCTTACTCTGTCTTTCCAGTGAATGCGCTGCATGTGGGCGAGGACGATTTACGGAGTCATCGCTTGGACGCACATTTTTACTGTCTACCGACCGTCCCGAGCAACCCATCAGGGCTGGCTGTGACTTCAGAATCCTGTCATGGCATTTCCCCCCCCCCCCTCTACCCACGGGTTTATGTCTTCGCATTCAGATACGTGCTCTGTAGTGCGCTCGGGGTGGTTGCCAGAACAAGAGGGCAAAAGTAGACTGGATGACCCAGGTATATCGTCTCCAGGCAGAACAGAAATCCCATCACTTACAGCAAGAGGCTTAGGTGAGATGGCTTCCGCGACAGGTAATTTTTTGCGACATCGCTTAAGACATCGTGCGTGGGAATCGAGTCTCCCTTTATCGGCGGCTTCGTTTTCATTGTCCTGCTGTTACCGGCGTCTGCGGTTTGAAGATTCCCACGAGGATATATTTTTTCGCTTTTTTGCGTTTTGCTCTGTAAATAATCTCCTATTGCAAATCTCACAACTTATTCCACCCTTTCAGTTTGACTGTTCGTGTACTTTCCCAACTTTGACTATTCTATTATTTGGTTTGGCTTCCTTTCCATGTTGTCTCAAACAGAATATAAGATGATGTTGCTATTATTTAATTACCGGTCAACCTGCGCACCCTTGCCATTATTATAAATGGCGGACTTACTAAACGAGTGTGATCCGACTTTATGCGTATTCTGGTTTGTCAGTATTACATATTTTCTCCCCATCCAGCGTTTTTAATTTAGTGAAACGTGTACTATTCTACTGCCTTGTTTACGTACCCCAGCTCCTGTTTATGTAGGTATCTTCCAGGCAGTACAGAGCTGGGCTTGGTTTAGCGAACTCGCTCAGCTCTCTATAATGTTCAATTAACGCAGAAATATCTGCAATGTTTATGGCTACGTTGTATCTGAACCACTTTGACCTTTGATCGCCGCCTCGACAAATCTGGTGTGTGTTTGAGCCGTTACCTAAAGCCACATGCGGACGAATCTAATCGAGCGCGCAACCCAAAAAACCAAAACGTAAACAGACGAAAATGGCCTTGGTTAGCTAAAACAAATAAACGGCAAAATACAGCATGATTGAAAAGCAAAGGAATATGGCTATCGGAGGGAAAATGCGATGGTAAATTGCCTTTAAATAATGGAATTGCCAATTTACAACCGTTAATATCGACCGTTTCCCATGCAATTCACTGCCAATATTGGTAATGTCGATAGGCACATACATATCGCCATGTCTAACCGGATGACGGACTACTGGAAGCCAAAAGCCATAAAGAAACATAAATTTTGGGTGAGATATGTGAGAATTTAAGAGCGAACGACTGTTTACCAACCATACTAACCCTCTAACAAACTAACCAACTAATTAACTAACTAACTAACCAAACTAACTAAACTAACTGACTAACAACTTACTAACTAAACTAATTAGCTAACTAATATACCAAACTAAACTAAACCAAACTCACTAAGTAACTAACTAGCTGTATTGACTAACTAACCGACGAATGACTGGTAACCAACCATACTAACCCTCTAACTAACTAACCAGCTAATTAACTAACTAACTAACCAAACTACCTAAACTAACTAACCAAACTATCTGACTAATAACGAACTAACTAAATTAATTAGCTAATTAACAAACCAAACTAAACTAAACTCACTAAATAACCAACTGCCCTTCCCTTGTCTTTGTCGGTACCATCTCATCTAATGCTAATAAACTAGCTATACTGACTAACTAACTGACTAACTAACTAGACTAACTGACAAACTGCCTAACTAAACTAACTGACTAACAATTAACTAGCTAAATAAACTAACTAATAAACTCACTAACCATGTAAAATTTGAGCGAGCTGAGGGAGACTCAAAGTTAGTAATCATATGCTAACTTCTCACTTGGCCGACTCTTTCAATGACATACTCCGGATCTTTTAGTGGCTGGAGGTATCATCAAAAATAATTTCGCAAAAGTAAAACTCTAGATAGGTCCCAGAATCCGCCGCAGCTCTGGAGAAAAATGTTCGACCAATCACTTTTCAGCACTCTGAAGCACGTCCGCATATCGCTTTTTTTGGTCACTCGCAAGCATGACACTTAAACCGGAGCCGTCGATTGTGCTGCAGGAGCATGGCTTATGCTCTTTGCCATCTTTGCCCATTAAATGGGACGTCGATGTTTTCATCAATGAATTCCAAACTACTGTCTCCTCAATTTCCCCTGAAATCATCGAATTTGACCTGATTAACTTGGATTGCACCTTCGCTAACGCCATTCGTCGAATAATTGTCGCAGAGGTACCGTCCTTCGCTATAGAACGAGTTTACCTCTACCAAAACACGTCTGTCATAGCAGACGAAGTTTTCTGTCACCGACTGGGCTTGGTCCCTCTTAACGTTGACGGAAGCAAGCTAGACTTTTGCAACGATGCTTTGCCAGACACCTGTGAGATTGATGATTTTGATCCCAATCATCATATAATTTTTGATCTGGACGTCAAAATTGACAAATGTCCTCCCGTGAAAGAAAGCGAAGTACCTGCTAAGGAAAGTGTGCATGTTTCCCCTCTTTACAGGTAAGAATTCCAGGGCAATCCGTGCTTGTATATTGTCAGTGTAGGGTTTGGCGTCCATCTGCTAACACCAGTAGATCATATTAAGATAGTTACGCTTGTTCAACCGATATTAAAATTTTCTTCCTCTAAAGGAGGTGTGTGCAAATTTTATCCCTTGGTGGAACATTGCTCTTTACGATTGGTAACGCGACTGTACCCCTGTGCAGCTTATTGCCGGTGATGAATGTGTTATAAGGAGAAGGTGTGAGGCATATGCGACCGCAGAGTTAATGCAACTCAAGTAAGGCCAACGACAGTAAGCGTGAAGAATAAGTTACACCAGTCATATTGCTTGTTAATTCTGACTGGCTTCGAACACAAAACTGCCTTTTTGACGACTATCTTTTCCCGTTTGTCCCGATTCCTAAGTTTTTTTGCGGACATGCTTCTGTTAGAGTGGTCGGCCACATTCTTTAAATGGACGCTTACAAGGGCTTTCGCCGTTAGACGAACATGACAATGCGGACGTCGTGTAGAGGGTGGTTACGCATGAACGCGCCTAGAACCCAAGATTCCTTTAAGACCGTATAAGATTGGATTCGATTCCCATTCGCCAGCATTTATGGCGCCTTCTATGCAGACAATTCCACACACATCTCGAGAGACTGGCCACAAAGATGGGCAGTTAAATTAGCTAAAGTTTATTCTAGATTCCGCACCTAGCTCATTTGCACATGGTGTTTTCATAGTTTCGTTTGCTCTTGCGTAGAGCAATTGACGTGCTAGAAGATCGGAAGTGTGGCATAAGTCCAGCCTGATTGCTCCTAAATTCTACCAGGCAGTTAGTGCACATGGCATAGTTATCTGTTTTTGAAATATAGGGTAATCCTACCGCTATATAATACGATAAGCCGAACAGGATGAATCGATGCCTTTTATGTACTCCCCCTCAATGTTCTCATTACCACTAGCGCTCCTGTTTCTGCTCGAGATCGTTTAGGTTTGTAGACACAACCAAGCGAACAGCTACTTTTTTTGCTAATTTTGTTTTATAGGCAACTGTTGGCCAAACGACTCCGACGGTTAGCCGATAGATATTAATAGCCTCCGTCTCACTATCAAAAGTCTGTCCTTGTAATAGTTTTTGAACTAATCGCTTAGCGTTTTCATGCTCGATTCCCTCTGGCTGTGTTCAGCGAACTTAGTCTTTCATCCTCAACTATTAGGGGCCAAATATCGAGGGTCCACATCCAGCCAAGTCTGCCACCTCTTCGTCGTTTTTTGTCCGGGAGGAGGACAGGGAAATTTTCCAAATCGTTAACAATGAGCCCATAGGATTTATGCTGAGGAATTGATCGCAGCGGTTCCGGCTGCCCGAGTTATTCTTTTGATGTCTTAGCGAGTTCGACCCCTCTCGTTCGAGGCGACCTCCTCATTACTAAGTCAACCCTATTAAGCCTACTTCGAGCTTCTTCCGCTTGCGTACCCAGGTATTCGCGACTACAAAAAGGCACTTGGGAAATTGATCCTCGGCACACAATCTTCGGGCTGATTGTCATACTGTATCGCGCGTTTCCGAGTGCAAAATTTCTTAAAAGTACTTGCATCTCGCTATCCATTCTGCCGTAGTTTTCGAGCGATTCGCCTAGTTAGCAAGTGTCACTTCGAGATTATTGCTTTGACCGGGTTGGAGATATGTCTCACCAATAAGCTTAATCTTGTAACGTTTGCGATCTCGTCTTCTCGATGTGCTGTTATAGAAGTACGCTACTGTTATCAGCATATTTAGCACCGGGAAGTCTGTACGTGTTTGCTCCTTCGATATTCTTGGACCCGTTCAGAACCATTTGCTTGCCTCTGGTATCACTTCCTCGAATTTAATGCTACTCCTGCTTCGGTGCCAGCACTTAATGGCTTGGGGAAGCTTTACTAAGAAAGAGTATAACTGTAACTTTACATAGCTACAGAGACTTTCATGTACTGGAAAGTACACTTGACGATAATAAAGTACGAACGCGCTTGGACCAAGGGTTGAAATCATCATATCAGTTACTGAGAACGGTAAGTTGGGATTTGATTTATACCCAACCTTTATAATCTAGCTGTCGGATTTATTGTTTTCGTCTCAATAAGTACTGCTTCCTCGTGGCACATATTTTGCGGAGGTCGTCGATTTTCAGCCACTCTTCGCGGGGGCTCCTGACGCAAAATACCCGATGATTTTTCTTCCTAAGGGAGTTGTGTCTTTTACTTAAGGTCTCAGGCAAAATTTTATTGACCTCGATAGAGCCTTGGCTGGGTTGTGCTTTCTGTTTTCTGTCGTATGCAACACACTAACGAGCCGCCTTCGCGCTATATTGCTTCCTATGACCTAGGAGTGACCGGTTTTATGGCAGATGGACATTAAGCGTAATTACAACAGCACAGGCAAGCACATCAACTGTCACCTCGCATTAAGCAATGTGACACAACATATTCCGGGTTCATAGGTATTTTGGCAGATTTTGAATTACGTGAGCCTAGTAGTCATCTGGTGGATTCTAGGTGAATTACTTAGGAAATCCTGCTTGGGCAGTCAACTTACTGAATCAGATTTGTTGGATTCCAGACGTTGTAGTAGGTAGGAGGGGGGGGGGGGAGGGTAAACTTGACCCAAACGTGATTAAACTCGAGTCGTCCGGTGGGGCCTCGTAGCTCAAGTGGTTAGAGCGTTGGCTGTACTAAAGCCTTCTTACTGCGTGGGTTCGAATCCCATCGAGGCGCCGAATTTTTCACAGTTGGGTTAATATGAAATATTCCGGGTTGTTTAAAGAATTCTATTGTGATTGTGAGGCTGGGCAGCCGAGTCGTAGATTTATTGTGCAGAGCGCATGCTGCCCGGGCGTGAGCTGAATCAAAAATCTCCTGCAATAGGCTGATTTTCAGACGCATGTGTGAGTATTCTGGGACAGTCCGTTTGGGTTGGGGGCCTCGACAGCCTGGTTTTAGCGCTCCTTGCCTAAATCTCGTTGCAAGACATCAGGTAATAGGGATCTGTTTCCATAAAACCACTCAACGAAATTGTTATTTGAAGCACTCATATCACTCAGATAAGTTTCATCAATTCCGTTTTTTACTAATTGGGTCTGCTTTTTGGTACCTTTCACTTCCTGACGTCGGTGGTAGCCTTAGTTCAGGCTAAGAGACAATGGTCACCCTGAAATCCAGGTTCTCTGAACTTTCCTGACTCATCCAATTGCCACGTCAAAGCTATTCACTCTGAGTCAGAATACCTGTTCCATAGTTCGTAGTTGTTTGCTAACTTAGTGAGTGTGATTTGGTCGTTTATTATGCGTTGGGTGACGGTCTTACTCGTAACAATCGATTTTATGTACTGTCCTACCTGCTGTCTGATGCCCCGATTCCAAGTGCGTTTGATAGCATATTTTGGAATAAAACGCCTCTGAAGAACTTAGCTGAAGGTCAACTAAGTGTCAGTTGGGACTCCATTAGTTTGCAAATGCTTCACCTTGTTCAGAATAGTATTTACCTATCTAGGAAAAGTTCGAGCCGAGGGATCATTTCCCCCAACAGTTACCACCATAGGTCAGCGTTTTTCCGAACGTTTTTAAGCCTCTCCCGCATTCAAGGACTTTTAACTTAAGTCCGTTTACGGATTTTTTTTGCAGTTGTAGACTTTTACTAATCTCTCGCTCAGCCTGCACTTACTGTCCCTCGCCTCCTTAGTCCTGGTGGTCACTGCCGAAATTATATTTCATAAGAACATTTTGTTTCGAGGTTGGACTTTGATGCATCAAATTACTTCTGTGTTCCAAGCACTTGAGACCCCGAGTCTTAGCATGCTTTCAGCTCTTAGGAACGACGACTTATAAAAGTAATTATGCAATGCTTTCTAAACAACTGGTCCTAGATGTCGTTAAGACAATACGCGACGAGTCCCTTGTGATTACTGTTTCATGCATTATCTGGTGATCAGTAGCTGGGATGTCATAACAGTAGCACTACGGATACCGTACGCCCTGCGCGCCCATTGCCTCGTTTTGCGGCACTGGATTCGAAGATGAGTCCTAGACGTCAGCGATGTTGCCTGTCTAACAATTTCATCCTTAAGCCAGTGCAGAGCCTGGGTATTGACTTTTGTGGCAGTATATTGGGCGAGGCTGATAACGCAAACCACTCTTTCTGCATTAGCACTACCTTCTGCTGTCTGTTGCTTTTGTCAGTTTTTAGGGTTGGAAGTCACTGCTAGTCTTGCTCATTCTGAGTGGATGTTGGCTCGGGCTCTTCAAATGTGATCTAGACAGGGAAGACTTTCCTCCATATTTGTACCCTTCTTCCGTTACGTACTTATTTCGCAGCTCAATGGTAATATTTTTATACTGTGCTTGTCCATTTTTGTGTTTAGTAACGCCCTCACCTGGGTTCCTCTTCCCGGCCAATCAGAGATCTTTACTGCAGAAAAAATGGCCTTACCAGCGCCGGTTTCTGGTGCCATCCTTCTGAATAAACTGGCCGTCGGTGATGAGATCCAGGCTCGATGTTTGGCCGTCAAGGGCATTGGACGGGATCACGCAAAGTTCTCCCCGGTATCTGCAGCATACTACAAACTTCTTCCAACTGTCCGGCTTAAGCGCACTGTTCAAGGTGATCTCGCGAAGAAGCTACAAAAAAGCTTCGCCAAAGGGGTTATCAGTGTAAGTCGAGCCTCTCATTTCCTCAACAGCCATGACCTCATTTCAACTAATTTAAGTCTATTGTTTAAAATGCTAGTTTTCAAGTATCTGCTATTTTTTGGAACGTCTCATTTTCTCACAGATTGATCCACTCACGGGAGTTGCCTCAGTTGAGAATTCCCGACTTGACAACGGATCTAGGGAATATCTTCGACTTCCAGAGTTGGCTGATGCCGTCGAAGTTTCTCTCAACCCTCGACACTTTCTCTTCACTGTTGAGTCTATCGCGCCAGGCCATCGCCCACCAGACACGCTAGTCAAGACGGCCATCGACGTTCTTTTGCAAAAGTGTGCCCATTACCTAGCCATTGTAGAGCGACCAGGATTTGCTGCTACTCCCGTAGCCGAGGTTGACGTGGATCCGATTCTAACAGTCTCCGAAGTAAGTTAGCTGTCATGGACTATTTTACCAGCATATCATCCCACCCCTCAAACATGGCCTGCCTTTCTGTCGGGTTTCAGACGAACGAAAGCGCGCGCACCCAGTTGCACGGACGGGTTGTTGGTCTAGATGCCATTTTTGTCTCTCCGGATTTGCGTCGCGCCACATTCAGATTCACTGGCGAAGACCATACCCTCGGTGCTGCTCTCCGCTACTGCATCTTGCAGAGGTAACTGAAAAATTATTTTGCATTCAATAATATCAATTCTTCCCCTCGGATGTGGACATATTTTGGGAATAACGAAAACAGAAGTGTGCAAATAGTTCATGTCTGTCGATTTCAAGTCCTTTTGTCGAACCCAATAAACATATGAGACAACAAACACTAGCGACACATTCACTTAATGAAACCTCGGTCGGGTAGATAGTACCAAATCTTGTTGATAGAAGTAAAAAAGACTGGACTTTTGGCCATCACTTGCCCTTTAGAGGTTTCCCACTTCCCGCTGACACGAAGGCAGGCAAAGAGTCTCCGAGTAGACTATACTCGTTACGATTAGCCTTTCCGCTTCAACTTTTCTTCACTCACTTTCTGCCTTTCAGCGATGCTGTCAAGTTGTGCGGCTATTGCCAGCCTCACCCGCTTGAAGATGCAATCTGTTTCGAAGTCCAAAGCAAAGGCAAGTTTCCTACTTTCTAAATCGTACTCGGAATGCACGTCAGGTCGCTGTCCCCAGCCAGAATGTCTGCCCATTCTTACCGTTAAAGCGAGTTTGTGTCTGCCTGCCATTGAATTGTTACCTTTCCTATTCAGCTATCTCCTCTCAGCGGCACTTGGGGCCACTGTGATCAACTCCTGCATTGATGTTTTGAGCCATGTTCTCGTTTGACCCGTTTGGTCTAGCCTTCTGACACAATAGAGGGGCCTGGCAGTTGCTTTTTGTCAAGTAAACGGGCGTTTGATGATTTGGTCCCCTCATAGAAACGCCACCATCGTTATCCCCTTCAACTGTGAATGACACATTTACCTGTAGATAGTAAAAGACGCGATGACTATTTGCATACATCTTCCCCTAATTTTCGTTTGAAGTTTAAAATTCTTACTAGCTCAACCATTTTCACCCATAGAGGAGCCAGCCGTCGCTGTTCTGCGAAGCGGCCTGTACTGCCTCCGCACCTGCTTCGAACATATCAAGCGCAAATTCAAGTCGGCCGTCAAGAAGTCAATGAAAACATCCGCCAAACACCAGAGTTCTGAATAAAATGACTTTCTACAGACTTCACTTCTAAGCACACCGTAAACAGTACGTTACTTTATGGCTGCATCTGTAAATAGGTTCGTTAGAGCAACTGGCTCTTGGCCCCTAGCCCTCGTTTCTCAACTATCCAGTGGATTTTTAACCGCATTTGAGATCTACGGTTAGAACTCTGGTCAAGTCGCCTTTTCGAAACTCATGACGACCGATTACTACATCTGTGACCTCAAAAAGGATGTACTAGGAACTCCTGTAGCTGACTAAATCAGAACCTGGACATGTCGCTAAAGCACGCACGTTCTTTTACTCGCTGTCGTTACATTTCCAACAACTAATCGGCGTTCTGTAAAAAGTAAAAACCTAATTTCAACTTTAAGCCCTCTAAACACCGAATTTAGTGGAGACGCCAAGCACAAGAGGCGGTCTACACTAAAAGTCTGTCCAGACCAATCAGGACTAACTTTTCTGTTTCCAAAGTGTGTGTAGTTTGAGGATGTCTGAATTCACTGGAAGGGGCCGGCACGTAGTAACTGTACATTCCTGCCGCTGAGCCCCTAATATAGGTGAAGGCACTCCCGAGTCTTCACTCTCTCCCAGTTGGCTTCTTCCCTGGCATATTCAAACTGATCTAATTCACGCAACAGGGGGCAGTAACGCGGTCTGAAGCGCTTACAGGCCTGCGCTCCTAACTGGACTGTGTTGTAGTGACCTTATTGGGCATCGACTATGTGGTTCTGATTAGGCACGAATGGATCTGGTCTCGCCCTATAACGCTGCGGAAGATCTTGAGCTTCTGCAAGCTTACTCCTTGCCGCGTACGACAGCAATGACAAAAGGATCAAGTTAAACAGACAACTCACTAAAGCGGAGCGCACAAGTATCTGGGAGCTACTGTTGACTGGACTTAATGCGCATGAGTGGCCGCTGGTCGACCTGTCTTCTCTGCTGTCCGTGGCCGTCATATCGTACGTAAAGACTTACATTCATGTTAGAAGTGTGACAAGATGCCATCACGTACTCGCAGGCAGTTTTAGGGTCAACCAAACGGCATGCCCAGGGGCAGACTCCTGCAAGATTCTAGCCAATCTTGCCAGACGAAAACTGGAACCACGTAGTCGGCGAAGCAGAGGAAGTCCTCTGCCAGGCAGGTAGGCATTGTGAAAAGTCCTATTGCTACAGCGGAACCTGCGCGATCGTCCGGAATGCTGGCTGGAAAACTTCTTGGATGACACCGGAGTCTGCATTATGTCGTAACAGTAATGCGTCTGATTCTTCGCGACCCGGCAAAGTTGGATGAGGTTGGACAGATCCTTGGTGACTGGCGTATCTTATGAAATGTAATTACATTTAGAAACGACCACCTAGGAGGGACTGCAACACTATCGTGCAACATCATCGCAGTATATCTTGATCACACCAGGATGCTGGTTTTGGGTGCGCCTTTCTCGGGTCGCATACGAAGACCGCGCTCTATAAAAACGAGTACTCATGCAGTATCGAAAACAAAAATATGCCCACTATAGTAAGTTGTCCCAAAATCCTGTACTTAGGTTAAAAATCCTTTTAATTCCCGAATGATTTCGAGGCTGGCCTGTTGTTCGACTCGTGTTTAGGGTCTTCAAAACACAAGTCAAATACTTGTGTAAGGGAAATCTCGCAACCCTCTACGCCGTTAAGGCATGATATCATAAACTGCGAAAGAAGATATTTGCACATGTCCGCCTGAGAGTCACAGTGTGACTTAGTGACACTGTCTGGTGTGCCTGCATCTGACCCTTGGATATGTTTCAAAGATCAGAACGAGAAATGAGTGACAGCGAGTAATAAAATATGAGCTGTGCACAGACTTTGGGTGCATATAAGTGGTGCGACCTATGACAAGTTTATAGAGTGAGCAGCGTCCGCGAAATTGCGTGCATATGAAAGGCAGGCTGCCACAGATAACCGCTGGAAGTGCCTGGTTTCCCGGTGGGAAGAATGACGCAAATAATAAGTGTCGTGGAAAAATGCTGAATAAGCCGAAGTTGTTGACAGTCTTCCATGGCCCATGTAGTCTATTTCAATCGCCCCCTATATTTACTGTTTTACGTTATCAGTAACAGCGTTCGGCGTCGTCACCCTAATTTGGGGCATGCTGATGGCTAACAATTGTGGAAGCACATTTAACACAAGCGCGCAGTAGACACTTAAGCATTGTCGGCTGGCTCTACGTATCCTGAATGCGCAAGCTCCAGAAGTACGTGGCAGCCGTCTGTTTCTGGAGTTTCCACGGTGCCTGAAGAGTTTGTGCGGTCTGGCCAGAGGTGAATTTGGGCTGTGTGCCTGCAGGAGGCACGTCCGGAAATCCACCAGAAACCGGAGTTTAGACAAAAAGTCCAAAGGTTAGGGTTAGGCAGCATGTCAGTCACTTGGATCTTAACATGGCTTGGCCAGACTGCACCTCCTTCGGCGCATCCGGGATCCTCCAAACCCATGTGAATGGTATTTTGCACACCAATAATTCAGGGAAATTCCGAGCCAAAAAGGCGCAGATCGCACTAATTTAAGGGTGCAAGCGCACTAGTTTGCAAATTAAATGGTCTGGCCATCTGGGGAGATTAAGGGTAACGGAATTAGACGGAAAGTTAAGCTTGCCTGTTCAGCAGGGGCCGGTCACAGGCAAAAAAGAACAAATACAAGCTTGGCTGTTGAGGAGCTACGACACTGTAGGTGGTGCTTATGTTCTGACCTCCAGGCCGTAGTAGTTGAAGTGCCCGAGGCTTACAGACCGAGCGGGCCTTGGCTACCATACCTTGTTTAAGCACGTCATAAGATAGTCTGACTACATAAGATGCATTTGATTCCTGTTCTCGTAACGCTCTACTGTCTCCAGGAAGAATTTCCCCCAGTCCAACGTTTGTTCTGCACCGTTTTTCTCTGTGTAGCTGCCGAAGGTGTCGAGTAACGCACATCGAGCTACATCCTACGTCGTCTAATCCACCGGGAATATGCTGAACGAAATTAATTATGCCAATGGAAGCACGGACGTGAATGAAGTTATACTAATGATGAACAGCAAACCATATTGCAGAATATCTAAGAGCATGAGCACGGGAAGATATTGAAAATAAGGCTGGTCCACAAGGAGCGAGGAACAACGACATGTATCTACCAGTGTAACGCTGTCGGCACCTACTGAAGATCGTTAATGGGATGCCCGGCTGACGGCAGGGTACTGGCTGTGGCCGTTAAACGCAGCAACTATCACATCTATACAAAAACGACAGAAAAAAGACAAGGTAATTCGGAAGGCCAATGACATATGTAGGAATAGGTAGTAGCAACAGTTGTTACGTATGAAAAGGAGGCGCCAAGAGGGGGAGAATCAAGCCCTGCATATCCATCAAATGACCGATGGGAGCAACACGCTGTCAACAGGAATTTGAAGGTTGTCAGCGTTTCTGAAGGCAAGAGGAGGGACCACGACCGCCCACGCCGACACTATCCTGGATCCAATGAGATTGTAGGTGCCGAACCGGCTAAGGCGTGGTGGGGCTTATTCTCACTGGTAGACGGGAAGGATGACTGGGATTCTCCACGAGGCGTGACTAGTGAGACTTCGTCTAAAAGACGGGTTAGTTCGTGACACAAGTCAGCCGGGGATTTGCGGACATCAGACATGGCGAATTAATGAAAAACTATGATCGCGGAAATGTTTGCCCTTGGATGCACAATTGGTGGAGAACGTTATCCCAAAACTCGGAACAAAAACAGGAAACTTAACTATAGCCGGTATAGAGGTATAAAAAAGGCACTGGTACAAAATGCTAAGCTACGTCGACAACAAACTGAGTAACACATTTACGAGGCAAAATATAAAACGATAGATACGACTTATAGCAAAATATGACAGACGGGCGCTCACCGATCAGGTTACGGAGTATGCTTGTTCCGTTGTGCCTTGGAGCTCATGCCAGAACCCTCGTAGGCAGACGCACAGTGACTAGTAATAGACGTAAATGAGATGACACCGACAAAAACAATGGAAACAGGAAAATGGTTACATGGAGATGGGACTTAGCGGATGCACGGAGATGTAGCGTCAGTCCGAATTTCGCGGCGCGGAATTCTGAAAAAGGGGGACTGGGGAAAGACTCTGCTCTAAATCACCGTCCGTTACACAGCCCCACTCTAAGGCGGAGCTCGTCCTCGGTGCTGGTGTGGTCGAATGGGGAAGGAGTACGGTAATTTCGATAGCCGCTGGGGGTACCTGGGTATAGAGAAGGATGAGTAGGGCGTCAGGTGTGCAGATGGGGAGGCGAAATCAGAAATGATGGAGTTTGGAGGAATGAGACGTAAAAGTGGGTGACTTGGGGTGGGCTGCTATTCGGAGGAGGACGGTGGCCGAGGCGAGGATTCCGAGGACCACAAACGGTCCTCGCCATGGGTAGTCGGGTTTAGAAGAGGCTCTGGGAAGGATGAGGGATTGTGGTGCATGACCAGGTCACCGATTTGGCAGGGGACACCAGATGGGCGTCGGTCGAATTGATGTTTTTGGTGGAGAAGCCGCACCCAGGGCGATGCGTGCCGCGTAGTGTTGACCGTATGACTTCACGAAGGTGTGTAGCGAAGTCCTGGGTGTGGAAGGGTCAAATGTCGGTAGGGGGTAGCGAAGGTCGGCCGGAAGACGAAGTCCACGGCCAGCCCATAAGAAATGGGGTGTGAAACCCGTGGATGAATGGACTGCTCTTCGATACGCCAGGAGGCAGAGAGGGAGGTAGGCCTCCCAGTCATTATCGTGGCCATCCTTGGCGAACGCCAGGAGGGGATTATGCAGCGTGCGGTTGGTCCTCTCTACGAGACCGTTACCTTCTGGGTGATAAGGGGTCGTGCGGGTCTTGTGCATGTCTCAAAGCTGGCAGACCTCCTGCACCAATTGAGAGTCGAAGGTACTGCTGGAGTCTGAATGAAACGACATCGGGGCGCCCAAACGGCTAATCCATGTGTGGCTGATGGCGTACACGACGGACGCTGCGTCTTGTTGTAGGAGTGGCACCACTTCGACCCACTTAGTGAAATAGTCCACCATCATGAGGATGAATTCAGAGCCTCGGACTGAGACCGGTAGGGGGTCGATTATGCCCACGGCGACACGTTCCCCGGGAACCCAGTGATCATAGGTTGCACAGGTGTGCGGGAGATGGTATAGGTGGTTTGGGGGGAAGTACATATCGGGCAAGACTGGCAGAATAAGTGAACAGATTGACGAAACTGTGGCCACCAAAAACGCGCGCGAGCGGCCTGCTTTTTTCGGCGTTGGCCAAAGTGACCTCATTGTGTGTCAATCGTCGAGAATGGTCTCGACCAAACAACCGGGGACTACTGCGCGCATGCGGTGGGAAGAGGGATCACGAAGGAACATAATGACATTTTGGATGACTAAACGCAGCCACTGGTGCAGTAATGACCGTGAGTTCTGGATTGAGCCCCTCATCTCCTCTTCCGATGGCCTAGGTTAGTTCTGGGTCAAATGACGATAGATGATGGATGTGTTAAGGTCAATGTTCTAATATAACGTCCAGAAATTGTGTCTGTTCGGATACCGTGATAGAGCTTACACACGCAATAGGGGGCGTCGACTTCGGGGTGTTCAATCGGGGCAATCGGGACAGCGCGTCCGCATTGCCGTGTTTGTGTCTCGGCCAGTACTGACATTCGAAGTCGAAATCCCGTAAGAATTCCTGCAAACGAGCTAGTTGATCCATTGGGTCCTTGAATGAGCGGAGCCATTGTAGGGCCCGGTGGTCTGTGAGGAGAACGAGCCACCTGCCGACCAGTAAGTGTTTGAACTGGCGAATAAATACAACGATGACAAACAGCTCTCTACGGAAGGTACAATAATTGCGTTGCGTTCTCGTCAGGGTATTGCTGGCGAAGCTGACGGGATGTTCCGCTCCTGTCTCATCAGTCAGCGAAAGAACTGCGTCTATGGCATAGCCACTGGCGTCTGTGTCTAGAATGAACGGAGGTGAGTCTTTGTCAATGTCAGGAAGAGCAAGCAACGGGACCGAAGACAGGACAGCTCGCAAGTCGTTAAACGCGTGGACGCAGTCGGCTGACCAAACAAACTGCCTGCCCTTCTCTGTGAGTTTGTGGAGCGGGCTTGTGATATGGGCAAAGTTCCGTATGCAGCGTCTATAATACGATGCGAGGCCCAGGAAAATACGTAATCCTGTGTGGTTCGTCGGAATCGGCCAGGTGCGAACGCGTTCAACTCTATCGGGCGCGGGGATATTCGCCCTCGGGCAATGAGGTTGCCTACAAATTGCGCTTTGGGTCACAGAAAGAGGCATGTAATCGGGTCGAGGGCGAGCCCAGCGCCACGGAGAGTATCCAATACTTCTCGCAGGTTGTCGTTATGCTCTTATATCGTACGCCCAAAAACAATGATGTCATTCAGGTAAACAGGGCATTTATACGGGATGAGGTGTCACAGGATGAGATACTTGAGGCGTTGGAAGGTCGCGGCGGCGTTATAGAGCCAAAAAGGTAGGGTTGAGACTCAAATAACCCTTGAGGAACCGTAAAGGCAGTTTTATGTCGGTCATTGGGATGCATATCAGCCTGCCAGTGTTCAGATTTGAGATCTGGCGTTGAAAACCAGGCCGTATTGCGGTGTACATCGAGAGTACCGTCTAGCCGGGAAAGAGGGAAGGAGTCCAGGACTGTGACAGCGTTATGGCGGCGATGATTAATGCATAGACGGAAGGAGTCGTCCTTTTTGGGATGAGGGCTGTATGATTTTATCTTGTAACATTTCGTCGAGTAATTTACCGACTTCGCCGCGGTAACGGATCGGAACGCGGCGTGAAGGCTGCTATATGGGCTTGAGGATTCGAATCTCCCGTATCGATTGTATGTTGTACGAGGTATGTACGGCCAAGAGATTTCATGGACCATTTAAAAGGCTCTGGAAAAGAAGTAAACAGATCTTACAATTGGTAATATGTTGTCTGCCCTACAGACGAAGGGGAGCTCCGGAGCTCCCCTTCCCTAAGGAAGGATGTCATCTAAGGGGGCGGGGTCCAAAACTATAGCCGAAAGGACGACGTTATACATCAAGTTAAATAAAATGGTAAGTATAACAAGTAGCTAAATCTAGGGATAGTAAACAGCAAAAGGGACTTGGCGCCAAGTGCGACGGTAAACGTCTGCTTGCGTCCACGTGACCACGAATTCTGAAAGAGGAGGAACCAAAAAAGGCCGTTTAAAACAATCTGTCATTACAGATGTGCAGAGATGTAGCGTGGGTCCTAAGTTCGAGGCAGGGAATTCTAGAAAACGGGACGGGGAAAAGTCGCTGTTCAAAACGAGCGCCCATCACAGGATATAAGGAAATAGGACGACCTATGTGCACATTCAAACAATTTATGCGTTTCGGTTTGAGGTACCAGAACACAGGGTGATACCAACCCCGTCCCAGATTCAGCAGGATGTTATATGTAACTATTATCCCCGCCTGCCTACCCCCTCAGGTTGGCGATGCGGCGCCTGGTGTGATCACCACGGAAAGAGGTTGAGGAGTTTGTGGAAGTGCATTTTGATGGCGCGCTGGCAGTAGGTTTAGACCCTGCTAAGGTCAACAGGGAAATAACGGTGTAAGTAACTGTATCCTCCGCGTCTCCAGACAAATTTTTCCTGGATAGACGTGGAAGATTGAACAAGACAGGATCTCGGTCCGATGTTAATAACTATCGGTGCGTGCACAAAACGCCGTCTCTAGCAAAACTTCTTGAAAGGATTATTTTCAATGAAATTCTTGACTTCTGTCTAGCTAATCGGCTTCTGAGCTCTAGTCAGCATGGGTTTTTACCTGAACGATCCTGCGAAACATGCCACTTGGCTTTTCTTAATCTAATCACTTCTCTTCGTAATGAGCGGCAGTCAGTGGTAGTTATTTACTTTGATCTTAGCAAAGCCTTTAACTAGGTGCCCCATAAACGTCTTTTAGTAAAATTGGAAGCTCTCGGCATCCGGCCGCCTCTACTCGACTTCATCAGGTCCTATCTGTCCAACCGATATCAGAAAGTCATGGTCGGTAATAGCTACTCGACACCCCACTCGATCACGAGTGGCGTACTTCAAGGCACGTTCCTGGGTCCGCTACTCTTCCTTCTGTACACCAATGATATTTCGACTGAACTCGGAAATTCGCAAACTTCTGTTTAAGCCGATGACCTCAAGTGTGTTTACTCATACTCTAAGGACACCGCAAATGTTTGTGTTGAAAAAATTAATGCCGATTTACTACGCTTAAGCAGATGGGGTTCGACATGGCAGATGGAGTTTTCATCATCCAAGTGTAGTTTCATGTCTTTTGGTCCTGCCAAACTTCCTGGTCCCATAATTTTCCGGAATAACCCACTCTCAGAATGCCTCACCATAAAGGACCTAGGTCTAAGTTATACAAATAAACTTGCTTTATCACCTCATGCAGATAGAATCTCTGCCAAAGCCGCGCAGATATGTGGATTCATATCGCATAATTTTTCCCTTCCGGAAATGAAGCTAAGACTTTATCAAATGTTTGTTCTTCCAGTCCTTGAATATTGCTGTCTTTTCTTCGGTTTAATGAACGCCTGCGACCGTAATAAAATCGAAAATGTTCAGAGATTTTTCACCCTGAAACTGTTCTCTCAAACTTCGTCCAGTTATTCTTATACTCAGAGATGTCAGCTGGCGAACATGAAGTTTTTGTGGGTTAGAAGACTCGAAGCTGGACTTTGCTTCCTTTTTCGCATCAACTCTAGCTCCAGTCTTCCGCACATTGACACTCTCACTCCGAGAGATCGGTCTTATGCCACGCGCAACTCCTGCATGGTGATTCCGCCGCCTATTTGTACTACATCTAAGCGCTCCCTCTTCTTTGCTTCCAAATATGCCTTCCTTTGGAATAATCTTCCGCCTGAAATTAGATCATCGCCTAAGTTACTGGTATTCAAGTCGAAATTACGCAACCATCTTACACCGGAAAGCATAAGGCCACTGTTAACGGTCTCATTCCCGAACACTCAGATTCTTGACTTCGAGAAGGGTCCTCCTGGGATTGAGTGGTAGATTAAGTGGTAACTATTAATTATATCATTAGAAACCCCTGTTTTGAATTGGTTTCTAAATCCACTGCTATCACTCCCCCCCCCCATAGCGACAATTTTCGCGGTTATTGATGTCATCTCCCGCATTCCGACCTCATGCGGTCTGTCGACGCTCACGGCGGAACCCTCAGTATTCACTGTCTGCCAGTAGTTCGGTCGTACCTCCCTTCCTCACTGCTCGGCTGAGCTCGAAGCGTGCTGTGGCCGATCGCATCTCGGTTCCTCTCGTCTGGCCTCTTTGACGCGGCGTATCAATCCGGCCCAGACGATCTCAATTGTGAATCCCGTATACAATGCCATTTGCAAGCCAGTCCTGTCTGACCCACATTCGACATTTATTGCTACCCTGACGATGACCGACAACATTCCGTTATATACCGCCACCTACAGGCCAGTCCTGCTCGCTTTTTTCTGTTATTATTTTTTAGCGAGGGTTTTTTTTCTCCTGTAAAATTAATCCAATCATTTTAAACTTTTTGTAAGGAGTTTTTTTTCACCCCTCAACCATCATGTTTCTCAATGGACTTCTAATTCAGAAACTATGAATTGCATTTTGTAAAGATTCGGCCTACGTCGTCTAAAACTCGCATGTTAATTTATTTTAACTTGCTTTGATGGGACCCCGACGGGTCTTTAATAAAAATTATCTATCTATCTAATACTGCAAAACAGCAGTGGTTGTTGATGTTATAAAAATTTGGAGTGTAAACCGATCACCTCTGATGATGATGACGACGATGATGCTGAGGATATTTTTGTGGATGAACCTAAATCGACAGTAAGAGTGGTGACTTTGTTGGATTTTACGATCCAACGTCGGCAGAGGCAAAGTACTTCGTTTAAGCAACCCAGTTAGATCCACTGACCAAAAAGGCTACTTTCTCAACGGCACGGCTTTGTAATACACAGAAGCCCAGAAGGGCTCGATGGTGATGACAAAGTACTTAAAACCGCTAGCACATTGTTCAGGGCGGCGGGGAGCGCAATGTCCCTGTTGTGCGCCATTAAGAGAGACTTCATGGATTTTGTAACGAACATTTTGCATTCGGTAAAACCCCACAAGTTTTGAGCGCTGAATTCACCGATCGAATAGACTGTAGCGATGGCGTTCGTGGTCTCTGACCCCCATGGCTGGTCTCACCACGCACAATTTCGTTAGCCAGCTGCAACAGTTGTTCTTTGGTGCTTCCGTGGGGTCCCGTCCCAACTTCATAAAAAGAAGGGGCGACCGAAAATAGCCGATCCTATGCTACCCCTCCCTTTCTTAACTGTCATCATTTAAATGGACAGCAGTCTTCTTCTCCTGAGCCCTCCAAACTATACAAAAACACAATCCTCTTTACTTCTTCTTAAGGATTTTAGTACCACTGGCGGCCGGATTTGTGTTTAATATTTCACTGACAATGCCTGTAAACTGGCATTAAATGCAAATATTGTTATTATTATTATCTAAGGCCGCATTTGAAGTACGGAATAAAAACCGGACAATCGTTTGCAGTCCAAGCCCAATACAGTCGAAAAAGATTCAAAGAAGGGCCGTAAACATGGTTAAGGACCAAATTTCCTCGACTAAATCAACACAATAACAAACCTAAATGAGTGCGAAAATCCTGCGAGCATTCTGCGTCGTGCATGGATTCAATAACTGCAACACGCGGTTGTTTTAAACAACGACTTTTCCCCCATCACTCTTCCCAGAATTCCGCGCCGTGAACTTCGGACTCACGCTACATCTCTGCACATCTGTAATGAGAGATTGTTTTCAACGGACTTTTCTGGTTTCTCCTCTTTCAGAATTCGTGGTCACGTGGACGCAAGCAGACGTTACCGCGCACTTTCCGCTAAGTCCTTTTTGCTGTTTACTATCCCTAGAATTATTTATTTGTTATAGTTACCCTTTGATTCAACGTATAAACGTCCATGTTTATTTGCATGCGTTTTTCAAAAACATCGAACCGCCTCGTATTTTTGTTACCGTTTTATTAACTCCTGCGTATATCGTTTAATATCCTTAAAGCAGACCTATCCGGACTTAATTTACCCTCCATTTTGATAACTTTTCGATAATAAATCATATATAACCAACTCACGGGTTTACTAACATGTCTACACCGCCCCTATCTTTCGAAAGTGTGTATGAAGTTGTAGCAAAATTTAGAAGAAATATCCCTGGTTTCCCGTCCGGAAGAGCCAAAATCATCACGCACGATGATTGGCGCATGCGAACCCCCACACGCACAACCTTATACGGGCGCTACACATCCGCTACGTCCCGTCTCCATTTAACCATTTTCCTGTCTCCATTGTCTTTGTCGGTGTCATCTCATTTACGTCTATTACTAGTCACTGTGCGTCTGCCTACGAGGGTTCTGGTATGAGCTCCAAGGCACAACGGAACAAGCATACTCCGTAACCTGATCGGTGAGCGCCCGTCTGTCATATTTTACTATAAGTCGTATCTATCGTTTTATATTTTGACTCGTAAATGTGTTACTCAGTTTGTTTTCGACGTAGCTTAGCATTTTGTACCAGTGCCTTTTTTATACCTCTATACCGGCTATAGTTAAGTTTCCTGTTTTTGTTCCGAGTTTTGGGATAACGTTCTCCACCAATTGTGCATCCAGGGGCAAACATTTCCGCGATCATAGTTTTTCATTAATTCGCCATGTCTGATGTCCGCTAATCCCCGGCTGACTTGTGTCACGAACTAACCCGTCTTTTAGACGAAGTCTCACTAGTCACGCCTCGTGGAGAATCCCAGTCATCCTGCCCGTCTACCAGTGAGAACAAGTCCCATCAGGCCTTAAACTGTTCTGCCCCTAATTGCAACCTCTCCTACGATTTTTGTGTTTTATACAACAACCAAATCTTTAGTTCATCCAGTAGATCTCCGCGATGACTTAATTGCAATCACTATGGAGTTGCTATTTTGAAATGGTGAATGTGCAAACTATCAAACTCTGGCATGTCACTGGTTTCTTCGTGTGTGTGATTTCAATGCTGCATATTTGCCGTTATCTTATCGGTTTGCGCCATCTCGCTTATATCTGACATATGCTTTCTAGGTGATTTTACGCGACTGCACTTTTTTGGTGATTTTGTCTACATGTTTTTATTGCCGCTACTTCACTGGTAGTAATGTTTACTTGTGCGTGTTTACAAATCAAGAGAGAAGGAAAATACGCTGAGTTATCAGTAAAGAAGACAACATTTTCAGTTCAAGTTATTGAGGGAAATAGGCGTAAGCCTTTGAGTATCCTATTTGCAACGCAAAAAATGTGTTGTGTACAGATAGATGTTCTGGGCTGAAATAGTTCGAACACGCCCATAATGGTGGAACAAAATGAGAAGGAGTTACAGGGGGTGAGCTCGACTTCTCATCGCTCTTGGTCATTTCGGAACATAAATATGTCCAGATTCTTCTTAAAACTTTGTATAGATGGTGACATCACAATATCTGCGGGAAGCCCATTCCATGGTTTGACCACCCGAACCGAGAAGGAGAACTTCCGCACATCCAGCCGTGCCTGCTGAGTGCGCAGTTTTAACGGGTGACCTCGGAGGTTGGTCGTGGTAGCAAAGTCAAAAAAGTCCTCGAAGGCCAGACTGCAATCCAACCCCTTTACAATGCGGAAGGCTTGCAAGAGATTTCCGCGAAGTTGCCTGTAACTCAAAGGAAAGAGGTTCAGATTTACTAGGCGGGTTGCATAAGGAAAGGTGCTTTGACCCCTAACCATTATCGTGGCTCTCCTCTGGACTTTTTCGAGGTAGTTTTGATCCACAACAGCCCACGGACTCCAAGCTTGTATGCCGTACTCTAAATGCGGCCGGACGAATGTTCCGAATGTCTTAATTCAATTCAATTATTTTTAATAAAGACCCGTCGGGGTCCCATCAAAGCAAAATAAAAATAAAAATAAATTTACCTGCAAATTTTAGACGATGTAGGCAAAATCTGCACAAAGTGCAATGCATAGTTTTTGAGATTAGAAGTCCGTTAAGCAAAATGAAAATGAAAAAAAAACGAGGGGTGAAAAAAAACTCTAAAGCAAAATTTAAAATGATTGCAGTAATTTAACAGGAGAAAAAAAAAACCCTCAGAAAAATATCATCAGAAAAAAGGGAGGACTGGCCTGCATGTGGCGGTACAAAATGGAATAAAGCCCGACATCAACATGGCCGAAATAGATGTCAGCTGTATATGGCATTGTGTAACGGATTTCATAAAATGGTACGTAGGCGGGTCGGTCAGGACTGGCCTGTATCGCCTTGAATAAGAAAAATAAGTGCCGAAATTGAAAACCAGTCTCAAGCCGATAGGAACCCAGATGCGGTTAGTTTCATTCAACCGAGTCCATCCGAACATGGGGGGAACATGGGGGGAAGGGAGATGCGACCAAACTACTAGTATATGGCGAATATAGAAGGCTTTGACAAGACCGCCGATGGAGCGCATTCTGTAAGGGCACGATGACAACCAGTCTCGAGGCGAAAAGGACCCAGATGCGGTCTGTTACATTCATCAGAGTCCATCCGACGATAGGGCAAATGAGATGCGACCAGATTACTAGTATATGGCTAATATAGAAGGCTTCGCCAAGAGCATCGATGGCGTGCATTCTGTGAGGGCACGATGCATGAACTGAAAAATTGGAATAATTAACATTTCTAGTGAGGGATCTTAGGTAGCGAGACTACTCATAAAGAAAGGAAACGTGAACAGATACGGAAATTTAATAGCGGCATGCTAAATTCCCGGTGGCCCTTTCTCAGTGTCATAGAAAAACTTGTCTGGGAAGGATGAGGAAAATAAAAGTTTAATCGAGTCAGTATTGAGATAAAGGCGTAGCCTTCTCTTAAAGGTGTGTAGATTTTCTGAAGATCTTATATTTATTGGAAGGTTATTCCAGAGGAAAGTATACCTGGAAGCGAAAAAAAGGGAGCGCTTAGAGGTGGAGGACGCTGGAGGAGGTATAATTAGAGACGATTTGCGAAGATTGTATGGGCGACTACTAGGGGTAAGTGCTGAAATCCGAGGAAAATTTGAACTATGATTAATGCGAAAGAGGAGACAGAAGCCCGATTCTAGTCTTCGAACCCATAAAAATTTTAGGTTAGTTAGTTGGCACCTATCTGAGTAGGAGATATTGGGATGTTCCCTATCTAAAAGTTTTTTTGAAAAACGTCTTTGGATATTTTCAATTTTTAAACGACTGGCTTCATTCATCAAACCAACGAATGGGCAACAATACTCGAGAATGGGAAGTACAAACATACGATAGAGCCTTAATTTAATTTCAGGAAGATAGAAATTGTAAGAAATAAAGCCACAAATCTGGGCAGCTTTGGCTGTAATTCTGCCAGCGTGCGGCGAGAGATCAAGATTACTAGCGTAGCTTAAACCTAAATCCTTGATGGTGGTACATTCAGTCATAGGTGTTCCTTGAAAGACCACAGGTTGGGGTAGCCTATCAGGTCCAAAACACATATAAGGACATTTGAACGGTGAGAATTCCATTAGCCATTTTGAGCTCCAAGCTCAGAGAGCAAGCAAGTCAGCATGGATTTGCTCCAGGCAATGAAGGCTCGTAGATTTATTGAACGAATATACACATTTGAGATCATCGGCATAAATAAATGATTGAGAATGTTTAACTGCTGCTGAAATATCATTTATGTAAAGCAAGAACAAAAGAGGACCTAAAACGGTACCTTGTAGGACACCGCTCACAATAGGACTTTCACTGGAAAGTGAAGATCCCACCAAAACCTTTTGTTTACGATTAGACAGGTATGACCTGAGAAAGTCTATTAGTGGACTGCGAATTCCCATAGCTTCCAATTTAACCAAGAGTCTTTTATGTGGTACTTTATCAAAGGCTTTACTAAGACCAAATAAATTACGACAACAGATAGGTGATCATTACGAAGAGAGGTAAGTAGATCGAGAAACGACAGATGACATGTTTCACAAGAGCGATCTGGTAAAAAACCATGTTGGGAAGGGCTAATAACTTGATTGGCTATGCAAAATTCGGTAATTTTTATGGCGATAATTTTTTCAAAGATTTTCGCGAGAGAGGGTGTTTTATGGACACCTCGATAGTTCTGTACGTCAGAACGACAGCCAGACTTAAATACTGGAATAATAATAGAAGTTTTGCAATAGTCAGGGAAGAAGCCATTTACGGGAAATACTGAAAAGATTTTGCTAAGCAGAGGAGAAAAATCTCTAAGCTGTTTTATCAAAGAGTTTGGGATATTGTCCGTACCTACTGAGTGAGAGTTAGGAAGATGACTTATCAGTTTTTGAATACATTCAGGAGAAAAATTAATGAAGCTAAGAGAAGCATCAGACAACGAAGCAATTAAAGGGATCGGATCAGTTTCAATGGTGAAATGATTGGCAAAGAACGAATTTAAAATTTCTGCTTTGCCTGACTCTTCTGTAATGAAGGCATCACTTGCACTAAGCAAGGGCGGAATGACTTGGTGGGACTTAGCAGATGATCTCTGACGGAAGATCTGAGCAACTGATTTAGAAGCATTCACGTCATTAATAGCCAAAGACTCTCTACGCCTATCTCGCTCGAGCCTTATTTTCGAAGCTAGTTCAAATATTTCAACGATTCTTAGATGAACTGATGATGAACTCACAGAAGGATCTTTAAACTGCTTCCGTAACTTTTTAAGTCTATTTTTAAGAAAGTGTGGGATAGCGGTGGAATTAGCACTCGGTTTGAACATCTTCCGAGGAATAAGGTCAAGAAGACCTTCTGTTACGCATTGTAATAAATTGTTGAAAAAATTTAGATCATTATTTGAAAAAATATTGTGCCAATCAAGAGTGCAGGTAAAGTTATTTACTAAATCCTTATTAACATTAGCAAAGTCAAAAATACTACGTTGAACTGTTGGCTTTGCGGAAATGGCAACTGGAAGGCGACAATGAATTAATGCATGATCACTTGCAAAGAGGTCATGATAAAAATCCATAGATAAAGGGAAGGTGCCATTAGTAAAAATTAAGTCTAAAACACTATCGTTTCTGGTCGAAGAGTGAACTAATTGAGTCAGGTTTGAAAAGTAAATTGTGTCAAGCAGCTTCTGGAATTTAGGAGGAGTAGTATGTGTGTGCCAGTCAATTTCTGGCAAATTAAAATCGCCTACGATTATCTTGACATCGAAAGAAGTTTCTGCAATTTTTTCAAAGAGTTCGCAAAGTTGGCTTTCATTACCGGAGGAACAAGGAGGATTATATACACATCCGACTAAGGCTTTCCTATTTTGAGGAAGGATTACCGAAGCAAAACATAAATTTCCAGAGAAGGAGGAAATGTTCAAGTTATAAGGCGATTGTGCAAGTGATGGTCTTATGTAAAGAAGGCATCCACCGCCGCGTCTGTCGGCACGGTCCTGGCGGTATAAACTAAGGCTATCTATGTTAAGTACCGAATCTGAAATTAGAGAGTGGGCCCAAGATTCAGTAATGCACAATACGTCTGTGTCAAACTCAACAGCTACACTTCTTAGGTGTGCAATCTTATGCACGACAGATCTTGCGTTGAGAGAGACAATACTGAGCGTATTCCTAATATGTAGGTTCCGCTTATTGCTACTTATAAAAAAGGAAGAGCCGGAGGTGGAAAATTAAGCTGAGGGAACGGAGCAATTGGTGGAGGACAAAGTTGCTGCGGTCTAAAATTTATGGGGTAATTACTAGTTAGAGATGCAGCATTAGGTGGAAAAACATTTGAGGAGGACCCAGGAAGAGGAAAACTATTTTGTTGGGTTGGAAAAATAGGAGACAAGAAAATAGGATTTTGGGAATTGTTAGCATGATACGAGGGGTAGTTTATGTTAGGTGGCGGACGTAATGGTTTCGGGAAACAGTTAACATCAGGAAAGGGCTTTATTATTTGGGGTGTCAGGCTAGCAACGGGATTGGAAAATTTATCAGCAATGCAATATACTTGCATTTTGCAGTCTGATGTGTAAGAGGGCTTCACAACTGTGGCGGTAAGTTGAGAATTCAGGATAGGAACAGGTAAAGACCTCCCTGAACTCTCATCTAGCTTATTAGACCTAACTGCAAGGTCAGACCTGAGTGGCCAGGCGTGGGAACGGGGTGGATTCGATGTCAGTTTATTAACCAAATCACTATTCTGAGTGCTGGGAGCCGGTTGTGCTTCAAGGACTAGCTCATCTTTACTGCTAAGATCAAGCTCCCTTATAAATTTGGGAGCCGCATTTGAACAATCCTTGCTCCGTGGGGGAGTTTTAAAGAGGCTAGTTTTAACCGTCTCTGTGATAATGTGATCAGTCGAAGAGCTAGATGGAACTGGGGCCGCTGTAGATAGTGGCGGGATTTGGTCGACACCAGATGGAGAAACTGCTTTAGAGGAAAAAGAAAACTTCTTCGTGAAAGTCCATAAACGCACGCTTGATGGCGTACAGTACGGACATTGCGCTATGTGCCACCCTCGAACAGTGGGCGGATGGTTTTAGGGAACTCGTCGTAAGCACACCGAGATCCCTTTGGGCTTCGACCTCTTGTAGGGCTGCACCGCCCAGAAAGTAGCCTCTTGTGCTGGCGGATCTGGCTGTGTTGCCTAGGCGAAGTATGCTACATTTGGCAACGTTGAACCGCAGGAGCCAACGGTTTGACCACTCCTCCAACCGATTTAGGTTCATCTGCAGTCTGTCTTCATCGGCAGGACCCCGAATTACAATCCATATCTTCATGTCATCCGCAAACATTGCCACTTTACAGTCTAAATCTCTTGCGACATCGTACACGTAGATAAGGAACAAAATGGGTCCCAGTACTGAACCCTGGAAGACACCACTATCGACCATAGCCACATCTGATTTTCCCCGACCGATGCACACAACCTGGTGTCGACCCACAAGGAAGTTTTCGGTCCATTTAAGGAAGTTGCCACCGATCCCTATTTTTTCCAGCTTATGTAAGAGCTTTTGGTGTGGCACAGTGTCGAAAGCTTTCTGGAAGTCGATGAAGGCTATGTGGACCGCGTGCCTGTCGTCGAGAGCTCGGGTCCAGCTCTCGAGAGATTGCAGCAGGTTTGTCGTGCAGGATCTTCCTTTTCGGAACCCATGTTGGCAGTTCGATAGCAGGCCGTGAACTTCCAGGACTTGAATCAGTTCAGTCTTTATGATCCTTTCCATAACTTTGCAGAGAATGCATGTCAAGCTTATGGGCCGGTAATTTGTCGTCGCTGCCCTGTTACCTCCTTTGTGTAGCGGAGTAATATGCGCCAGCTTCCAATCGACAGGAAGTGTTCCAGTGTCAAATGACGTTTGAAAGAGCATCGACAAAGGCACAGAGAGCTCACTGGAAAGTTCCTTCAGAAGCTTGGATGGAATCTCGTCTGGTCCTGGCGACTTCGATTCGTTCAATGCCTCTAATTCTCTTCGGACAATGCCTTCTGAGAAGAGTATATCACTGACGCTTGGAGTCGGCAGTTCTTCTGTGGAGGAAGGAAGGAACCTTGTCTCATTTTTGTAGACTGATTGGAAAAACCGTGAAAAGTACGCAGCTTTATCCCTACTATCAGCGATCTCAACGTCATCAATAGTGATTATCAAGGGGATTTGATGCCTGTTCCTTGTACTTCGTCGGAGGTAGCTGTAGAGCAATTTTGGGTTCTGCGTTGCTTTTTGTAGCAAGTTCTTCTCGAATTCCCGCCGCGTCTGCAATATCAGCTTCCTCAGTTTGTTCCTCTGTGTCTTGTAGGTGTTGAAGCATTCAGCTTGTCTAGTGACGCAGTATTTTCTCCACAATTTGTGCTTACTGTTGATTTCTTTCCTAAGGTTGCTATTTAGCCACCCAGGGCGTTTGTTCAGTCTTACACTAGTCGGTGGGCAGTGGTTGTTGATGAGCTGCAGAAGGACGTTCTTGAACAGCTCACAGTCATCGTTGGCACTTCCCGTAAACAATGAGCCCCAGTCAAGACCGGATAGGTCTGCCCTCATCTGATTGAAGTCGCCCCGCCAAACATTACGCCTTTTGTGGTCTGGAGTATGTAAAATGGAGAATAACGAATAATCCCACATAAGCACTACGTGGTCACTTCGGCCAAGGGGCGGCATGGAGGCGATTTCGTCTATGCTGTCTGGTGTTTTCGTAAACACCAGATCCAGGCAGTTTGCCCTTTGTCCTTCACGTGTTCTCGTTGGGAACATTACATGTTGTGTGAGGCACGCATTTAATGTTTTGCTCAACAGGCGGTAATCGAATGCCGATTTTGGACCTGACGCTTGGAGGGTATTCCAGTTTGTTCCTGGTGCGTTGAAGTCGCCCATGATCATGATGTTAGGTCGACTGGAAAATTTCTCCAACTGCTCCAATAGTTGAGTGTCGGCGATTCGGTCTGTCCTAGGTGGTCGGTAGACAGTGAGGACATCGAGACACGGGGAACCGGTAGCCTTGATGGTCAACCAGATAGCTTTTCGTATTGCACGCAAACTTGGTGGTGTTATTCGACACTGCCAGACCGTCATTCACATACACAACGATACCACCACCCTGACGATGTTCCCTGTCCCTCCGATAAATTTGGTATCCAGGCAAGGCTACTTCGTTATCGCTAATATTCCCGGACAGCCAGGTCTCAGTTACTACTAAAACATCTGGAGACAGCTCAGCAAGGCAAAGTTTTAATTCGTCTAGTTTCGATATGCTGCTTTGTGCATTCGTGTACAAGCACCTCAGTTTAGCACCAGCCGAATTTCCCGTTGCATTTGTTACTGCTGTGACCATTACTCCGTTATCGCGGACGTCGTGTTCTCTAGGCCCTTCCGTTACCTGAATGGTTCCATTTACATGCCTTGTTTCAGTCAGATCACTGGACGCTACGGGCTCACTTGTGTTGGCGCCTTGATCAGGTGGTTCAACGAAGGTGTCTGTTTTAGCTGAGTAGCTGTCGTCGTTCGTAGTATTACAGGTTGGTTCCACTGAAACGGCATATACTTCCGAAAAACCTTCCCCTTGAAGATAGGCAGATTGTGTTCGCCATCCTTCAGTCTTGATGTTAACTCCAAGACAAGTTCCCGGCGTTTCAACCGTTCCGCTGGCGAATAGTCCGGTTGAAAAAAACCTGTTTGTGTGTGTTTCTGAGATCGGGTTTTTTTTAGAGAGGATAAACTTGATTTGCTCTTTGTTCTCCAGCATAATTTTGAGACTGCGGGGTGGTTGTGCTACTGTTCTGTCTTCACTCCTTCTTCCTATCCGGAATGCTTTCAGAACCTTTATTTCCATGTCTGCCGGCAGTAAATGATTTAGCAGACAATAAAAAGAAGCAAGGTCCTCTGAGACACGGTCTTCAGGTCTGACTGCATTCGATTCTGACAAACCCTGAATAACCAGACACTGCTGGCGAGTATGGTCCTCCTTACTCTGTCTTTCCAGTGAATGCGCTGCATGTGGGCGAGGACGATTTACGGAGTCATCGCTTGGACGCACATTTTTACTGTCTACCGACCGTCCCGAGCAACCCATCAGGGCTGGCTGTGACTTCAGAATCCTGTCATGGCGTTTCCCCCCCCCTCTACCCACGGGTTTATGTCTTCGCATTCAGATACGTGCTATGTAGTGCGCTCGGGGTGGTTGCCAGAACAAGAGGGCAAAAGTAGACTGGATGACCCAGGTATATCGTCTCCAGGCAGAACAGAAATCCCATCACTTACAGCAAGAGGCTTAGGTGAGATGGCTTGCGCGACAGGTAATTTTTTTGCGACATCGCTTAAGACATCGTGCGTGGGAATCGAGTCTCCCTTTATCGGCGGCTTCGTTTTCATTGTCCTGCTGTTACCGGCGTCTGCCGTTTTGGCTGTTGAGTTGCTACTCGTGTTTGAAGATTCCCCCGAGGAGATATTTTTTCGCGTTTTTTGCGTTTTGCTCTTCGTTTTTGGGATTCTAACACTGGACACGTTCTGGCCGACTACGGTCTGTTTCACGAGCGTCCTTAAAGCAGCAAGCTCCTTTTCCGGTTGTTCTACTTTGATTTGAATATCTGCGCACCCACCACAAGGCTCGTCTTCGTACCTCACACTTTTTGCGGTATTTACGCTTTTTGCACGCTTTGCTGGTCGGTGGCTGGAGGCGAAGGTAGAGGGAGCACAGGTTCTGAATGCGAAGGACAACTCACCGGACTTATCCTCTAAAGAGGTGCCGTCGCTGGCCGTACTATTACTGTTAGCTTGCTGAGAATCCATAAACTTCGACGTGATATAATAGGTATAATTTCGCTTTTGATGTTATAACGAATACGTCGGCTTATATATGATGAATTAAAGTGAGTATTCAAAACTCAGTAAGCGAAAAAATACTTAAAATCCGATAAATTTTGTTGAATTTAATCAGAAGTTACTTTGCCCTTTCCAGATCTCGTGGGACTTGAATAACTGCAGACCTTGAAGGATTTTGAGCGATTGGTTTTCTAGGCTGTATATCCGCGAATCGGTTGCGTAGCCAGTTGCGTTGTCCGTTGGACCGTGCTGATAAACAAATTGCACTTAATCCAGGTTCCAGGCGAATTTCGATGCGTTAAAAAATATTTCAAAAATGCACAAAGTAATTCTGTACGTACGGTTCCAGTATCCATGTCAGAGACTGTAACTGTGGAATGGTAATGAAGTCGAAATTGTCCCAATTGGAACGCAGAATAATTCCGTCGTGCTCAGTTGGGCTCAGTTGCAGTTTCGGTTGATGCTGACGGATCGTTCGACACCCGACTCATTGTGGACCGTTTTTGTGACGTTGTTTAGACGTCATGTTACCTCTAAGTCCCCCTACCTACTTCCCATGACCGCCACCATATGACCGGCCGACGGCATTGGAAGGGCATCGTAGACGATGGGTCAGCATACGGCATCAACATCTAGCAAATTAGAAACGCTAGTGGTTCGGCAGCCTTCAGCCTCAGGTGAGGTAACATGTAAGGAATGGCATCCTTTGAATTTGTTTCCTAATCTTCAGTTCTCCATGTTTTCCAGATTTTTGTCGGCAGTATAGTGTAAGCATCACGTCGCATGGACATCGATTGCAAGGTGCTAGCCTATTACCCTACTGCGAGTGTGTTAATACGGAAGTTTTACGATTTATTGTGGCTGTCTTTTAATCGACCTTTCACAGAGCCCAATTGGAAATCCCACCAGAACGCCCCAAGGAACCGTTTCAGCAATTACTTCTCATATTTAGCGTCGGCGAAGTATATCTTAAATTCTTCCTCAGTCTGCCGCGGCCTCAACCTCTCTGTCATTCTTTCTGCCGAGCAGGAACTCTCGCGCCCCACTCCTTGCACATTAGAGCGATCAGTAGACATTAGACATAGGTTAAAACTTTCTTTTATACCAAGTGCTTTCCTCCGGTTTTTAGGTTGGTCATCGGTTTACTGTAACAACCGAACCGAACAATAAACAATTCGTTTTAATAAGGGAATGATAAAATATCAGACGCAGAAGTCACGCCGGACGGATTTCAGATTATTCTCATGGATCGAAGTTGACGTAGGGGTGTGGGAATCGTGATGTTCATACGGGGTGGCATTAGCTACGTCACGAATGGGTCCGCACCGAAATCGAACACTGGCTGTGAAATCCTTTGTTGTAAACTGGAAGTACCAAACCAACCGAACCTCTATGTTTCACTGGCACACAGACTCACGGGACAGCGGAAAGTTACGGGCGATGCACTCATCATAGAGTTAAAGCAAATGAACCATAGCAAACGCATATTAATACTTGGGTATTTTAAATCTCCAGACATCGATTGGGAATCAGTGCACTGCACGCGGTCGGAAAACTCATTCAAACAGAAGGAAATTCAGCTGGTCACTGACAAATTCCTTACTCAGCATGTTTCAATGGACACCCGATTCCGAAATGGACAGCATTCAGGCTGTTTGGATCTCATCATTTCAGGGATAAAAACTATATCCGTGAATCCACTTCTAATAAGCGCCCGGGGTCGAAGCTGTCAATGCGTTCTTGTTTGGACGCACTGTCATTTTTCTGTAAACGTTGTTCGAACCGAAGGGGAGAGAAATGTGTGGGAAGGAATTCATTCCAAAATGAATAAATCACTCCCCCCCCCCATAGCGACAATTTTCGCGGCTTTTGATGTCATCTCCCGCATTCCGACCTCATGCGGTCTGTCGACGCTCACGGCGGAACCCTCAGTATTCACTGTCTGCCAGTAGTTCGGTCGTACCTCCCTTCTTCACTGCTCGGCTGAGCTCGAAGCGTGCTGTGGCCGATCGCATCTCGGTTCCTCTCGTCTGGCCTCTTCTGACGCGGCGTACCAATCCGGCCCAGACGATCTCAATTGTGAATCCCGTATACAATGCCATTTGCAAGCCAGTCCTGTCTGACCCACATTCGACATTTATTGCTACCCTGACGATGACCGACAACATTCCGTTATATACTGCCACCTACAGGCCAGTCCTGCTCGCTTTTTTTCTGTTATTATTTTTTAGCGAGGGTTTTTTTTCTCCTGTAAAATCAGTCCAATCATTTTTAACTTTTTGTAAGGAGTTTTTTTTCACCCCTCAACCATCATGTTTCTCAATGGACTTCTAATTCAGAAACTATGAATTGCATTTTGTAAAGATTCGGCCTACGTCGTCTAAAACTCGCATGTTAATTTATTTTAACTTGCTTTGATGGGACCCCGACGGGTCTTTAATAAAAATTATCTATATATCTATCTAAAGAACACCTGACTGAGATAGAATGGAACCCTGTGCATGTGTCTAACCCAAACGCCGCCTGGGTTTTCTTTAGGAACGTGATTCAAAACTTGGTAGAAAACAGTTGTCCGCTCAAAATAAGATCGTGCGTCTACCGACCAGAGTGGGTGATATAAAAATAAAAAATCACAAAAATAAAAGTAAGCTGTGAAAGAGATATGCCAAATGTCAACAGTCCGAACATCACAGACACCTTCGTGGATTAAGCCGCTCGAGGCGACAGCACAAGCATGCCCTTAACGTCCTGTGTTCTGACTGAAACGACGGATATTAAAGGAACCCATTAAGTAACTGGATAGTCCAGAAATAATGGCATCGGAGATAACGCAATAATGTCGAAAACAGTG
>CACRXP010000008.1:2201576-2212550 GCA_902702965.1 Spirometra erinaceieuropaei | reverse complement strand
CCCACGGCCTCCAAGCTTGTATGCCGTACTCTAAATGCGGCCGGACGAATGTTCCGAATGTCTTAGAGAAAGCTTCTTCGTCAAAGTCCATAAACGCACGCTTGATGGCGTACAGTACGGACATTGCGCTTTTTGCCACCCTCGAACAGTGGGCGGATGGTTTTAGGGAACTCGTCGTAAGCACACCGAGATCCCTTTGGGCTTCGATCTCTTGCAGGGCTGCACCGCCCAGAAAGTAGCCTCTTGTGCTGGCGGATCTGGCTGTGTTGCCTAGGCGAAGTATGCTACATTTGGCAACGTTGAACCGCAGGAGCCAACGGTTTGACCACTCCTCCAACCGATTCAGGTTCATCTGCAGTCTGTCTTCATCGACAGGACCCCGAATTACGCTTCATATCTTCATGTTATCCGCAAACATTGCTACTTCACAGTCTAAATATCTTGCGGCATCGTCCACGTAGATAAGGAACAAAATGGGTCCCAGTACTGAACCCTGAGGGACACCACTATCAACCATAGCCACATCTGATTTTCCCCGACCGATGCACACAACCTGGTGTCGACCCACAAGGAAGTTTTCGGTGCATTTAAGGAAGTTGCCACCGATCCCTATTTTTTTCAGCTTATGTAAGAGCCTTTGGTGTGGCACAGTGTCGAAAGCCTTCTGGAAGTCGATGAAGGCTATGTGGACCGCGTGCCTGTCGTCGAGAGCTCGGGCCCAGCTCTCGAGGGATTGCAGCAGGTTTGTCGTGCAGGATCTTCCTTTTCGGAACCCATGTTGGCAGTTCGATAGCAGGCCGTGAACTTCCAGGAATTGCATCAGTTCAGTCTTCATGATCCTTTCCATAACTTTGCAGAGAATGCATGTCAAGCTTATGGGCCGGTAATTTGTCGCCGCTGCCCTGTTACCTCCTTTGTGTAGCGGAGTAGTATGCGCCAGCTTCCAATCGACAGGAAGTGTTCCAGTGTCAAGTGACGTTTGAAAGAGCATCGACAAAGGCACAGAGAGCTCACTGGAAAGTTCCTTCAAAAGCTTGGATGGAATCTCGTCTGGTCCTGGCGACTTCGATTCGTTCAATGCCTCTAATTCTCTTCGGACAATGCCTTCTGAGAAGAGTATATCACTGACGCTTGGAGTCGGCAGTTCTTCTGTGGAGGAAGGAAGGAACCTTGTCTCGTTTGTGTAGACTGATTGGAAAACCGTGAAAAGTACGCAGCTTCATCCCTACTATCAGCGATCTCAACGCCATCAGTAGTCTTTATCAAGGGGATTTGATGCCTGTTCCTTCTACTTCGTCGGAAGTAGCTGTAGAGCAATTTTGGGTTCTGCGTTGCTTTTTGTAGCAAGTTCTTCTCGAATTCCCGCAGCATCTGCAATATCAGCTTCCTCAGTTTGTTCCTCTGTGTGTTGTAGGTGTTGAAGCATTCAGCTTGTCTAGTGACGCAGTATTTCCTCCACAATTTGTGCTTCCTGTTGATTTCTTTCTTAAGGCTGCTATTTAGCCACCCAGGGCGTTTGTTCAGTCTTACACTAATCAGTGGGCAGTGGTTGTTGATGAGCTGCAGAAGGACATTCTTGAACAGCTCCCAGTCATCGTTGGCACTTCCCGTAAACAATGAGCCCCAGTCAAGACCGAATAAGTCTGCCCTCATCTGATTGAAGTCGCCCCGCCAAACATTACGCCTTTTGTGGTCTGGAGTATGTGAAATGGAGAATAACGAATGATCCCACATAAGCACTACGTGGTCACTTCGGCCAAGGGGCGGCATGGAGGCAATCTCGTCTATGCTGTCTGGTGTTTTCGTAAAGACCAGATCCAGGCAGTTTGCCCTTTGTCCTTCACGTGCTCTCGTTGGGAACATTACATGTTGTGTAAGGCACGCATTAAATGTTTTGCTCAGCAGGCGGTAATCGAATGCCGATTGTGGACCTGACGTTTGGAGGGTAGTCCAGTTTGTTCCTGGTGCGTTGAAGTCGCCCATGATCATGATGTTAGGTCGACTGGAAAATTTATCCAACTGCTCCAATAGTTGAGTGTCGGCGATTCGGTCTGTCCTAGGTGGTCGGTAGACAGTGAGGACATCGAGACACGGGGAACCGGACGCCTTGATGGTCAACCAGATAGCTTCCGTATTGCACGCAAACTTGGTGGTGTTATTCGACACTGCCAGACTGTCATTCACATACACAACGATACCACCACCCTGACGATGTTCCCTGTCCCTCCGATAAATTTGGTATCCAGGCAAGGCTACTTCGTTATCGCTAATATTCCCGGACAGCCAGGTCTCAGTTACTGCTAAAACATCTGGAGACAGCTCAACAAGGCAAAGTTTTAGTTCGTCTAGTTTCGATATGAGGCTTTGGGCATTCGTGTACAAGCACCTCAGTTTAGCACCAGCCGAATTTCCCGTTGCATTTGTTACTGCTGTGACCATTACTCCGTTATCGCGGACGTCGTGTTCTCTAGGCTCTTCCGTTACCTGAATGGTTCCATTTGCATGCCTTGTTTCAGTCAGATCACTGGACGCTACGGGCTCACTTGTGTTGGCGCCTTGATCAGGTGGTTCAACGAAGGTGTCTGTTTTAGCTGAGTAGCTGTCGTCGTTCGTAGTATTACAGGTTGGTTCCACTGAAACGGCATATACTTCCGAAAAACCTTCCCCTTGAAGATAGGCAGATTGTGTTCGCCATCCTTCAGTCTTGATTTTAACTCCAAGACAAGTTCCCGGCGTTTCAACCGTTCCGCTGGCTAATAGTCCGGTTGAAAAAAACCTGTTTGTGTGTGTTTCTGAGATCGGTTTTTTTAGAGAGGATAAACTTGATTTGCTCTTTGTTCTCCAGCATAATTTTGAGAGTGCGGGGTGGTTGTGCTACTGTCCTGTCCGGAATGCTTTCAGAACCTTTATTTCCATGTCTGCCGGCAGTAAATGATTTAGCAGACCATGAAAAGAAGCAAAGTCCTCTGAGACACGGTCTTCAGGTCTGACTGCATTCGATTCTGACAAACCCTGAATAACCAGACACTGCTGGCGAGCATGGTCCTCCTTACTCTGTCTTTCCAGTGAATGCGCTGCATGTGGGCGAGGACGATTTACGGAGTCATCGCTTGGACGCACATTTTTACTGTCTACCGACTGTCCCGAGCAACCCATCAGGGCTGGCTGTGACTTCAGAATCCTGTCATGGCGTTTCCCTCTCCCCTCTACCCACGGGTTTATGTCTTCGCATTCAGATACGTGCTCTGTAGTGCGCTCGGGGCGGTTGCCAGAACAAGAGGGCAAAAGTAGACTGGATGACCCAGGTATATCGTCTCCAGGCAGGACAGAAATCTCATCACTTGCAGCAAGAGGCTTAGCTGAGATGGCTTCCGCGACAGGTAATTTTTTTGCGACATCGCTTAAGACATCGTGCGTGGGAATCGAGTCTCCCTTTATCGGCGGCTTCGTTTTCATTGTCCTGCTGTTACCGGCGTCTGCCATTTTGGCTGTTGAGTTGCTACTCGTGTTTGAAGATTCCCCCGAGGAGATATTTTTTCGCGTTTTTTGCCTTTTGCTCTTCGTTTTTGGGATTCTAACACTTGACACGTTCTGGCCGACTACGTTCTGTTTCACGAGCGTCCTTAAATCAGCAAGCTCCTTTTCCAGTTGTTCTACTTTGATTTGAATATCTGCGCACCCACCACAAGGCTCGTCTTCGTACCTCACACTTTTTGCGGTATTTACGCTTTTTGCACGCTTTGCTGGTCGTTGGCTGGAGGCGAAGGTAGAGCGAGCACAGGTTCTGGATGCGAAGGACAACTCACCGGACTTATTTTCCAAAGAGGTGCCGTCGCTGGCCGTACTATTACTGTTAGCTTGCTGAGAATCCATAAACTTCGACGTGATATAATAGGTTTAATTTCGCTTTCGATGTTATAACGAATACGTCGGCTTATATATGATGAATTAAAGTGAGTATTCAAAACTCAATAAGCGAAAAAATACTTAAAATCCGATAAATTTTGTTGAATTTAATCAGAAGCGACTTTGCCCTTTCCAGATCTCGTGGGACTTGAATAACTGCAGACCCTGAAGGATTTTGAGCGATTGGTTTTCTAGGCTGTTTATCCGCGAATCGGTTGCGTAGCCAGTTGCGTTGTCCGTTGGACCGTGCTGATAAACAAATTGCGCTTAATCCAGGTTCCAGGCGAATTTCGATGCGTGAAAAAATATTCCAAAAATGCACAAAGTAATTCTGTACGTACGGTTCCAGTATCCATGTCAGAGACTGTAACTGTGGAATGGTAATGAAGTCGAAATTGTCCCAGTTGGAACGCAGAATAATTCCGTCGTGCTCAGTTGGGCTCAATTGCAGTTTCGGTTGATGCTGACGGATCGTTCGACACCCGACTCATTGTGGACCGTTTCCGTGACGTTGTTTAGACGTCATGTTACCTCTAAGTCCCCCCACCTACTTCCCATGACCGCCACCATATGACCGGCCGACGGCATTGGAAGGGCATCGTAGACGATGGGTCAGCATACGGCATCAACATCTAGCAAATTAGAAACGCTAGTGGTTCGGCAGCCTTCAGCCTCAGGTGAGGTAACATGTAAGGAATGGCATCCTTTGAATTTGTTTCCTAATCTTCAGTTCTCCATGTTTTCCAGATTTTTGTCGGCAGTATAGTGTAAGCATCACGTCGCATGGACATCGATTGCAAGGTGATAGCCTATTACCCTACTGCGAGTGTGTTAATACGGAAGTTTTACGATTTATTGTGGCTGTCTTTTAATCGACCTTTCACAGTGCCCAATTGGAAATCCCACCAGAACGCCCCAAGGAACCGTTTCAGCAATTACTTCTCCTAATTAGCGTCGACGAAGTATATCTTAAGTTCTTCCTCAGTCTGCCGCGGCCTCAACCTCTCTGTCATTCGTTCTGTCGAGCAGGAACTCTCGCGCCCCACTCCTTGCACATTAGAGCGATCAGTAGACATTAGACATAAGTCAAAACTTTCTTTTATACCAAGTGCTTTCCTCCGGTTTTTAGGTTGGTCATCGGTTTACTGTAACAACTGAACCGAACAATAACCAATTCATTTTAATAAGGGAATGATAAAATAGCAGACGCAGCAGTCCCGCCGGACGGATTTCAGATTATTCTCATGGATCGAAGTTGACGTAGGGGTGTGGGAATCGCGATGTTCATACGGGGTGGCATTAGCTACGTCACGAATGGGTCCGCACCGAAATCGAACACTGGCTGTGAAATCCTTTGTTGTAAACTGGAAGTACCAAACCAACCGAACCTCTATGTTTCACTGGCATACAGACCCACGGGACAGCGGAAAGTTACGGGCGATGAACTCATCATAGAGTTAAAGCAAATGAACCATAGCAAACGCATATTAATACTTGGCTATTTTAAATCTCCAGACATCGATTGGGAATCAGTGCACTGCACGCGGTCGGAAAACTCATTCAAACAGAAGGAAATTCAGCTGGTCACTGACGAATTCCTTACTTAGCATGTTTCAATGGACACCCGATTCCGAAATGGACAGCATTCAGGCTGTTTGGATCTCGTCATTCCAGGGATGAAAACTATATCCGTGAATCCACTTCTAATACGCGCCCGGGGTCGAAGCTGTCAATGCGTTCTTGTTTGGAAGCACTGTCATTTTTCTGTAAACGTTGTTCGAACCGAAGGGGAGAGAAATGTGTGGGAAGGAATTCATTCCGAAATGAATATATCACTCCCCCCCATAGCGACAATTTTCGCGGTTTTTGATGTCATCTCCCGCATTCCGACTTCATGCGGTCTGTCGACACTCACGGCGGAACCCTCAGTATTCACTGTTTACCAGTAGTTCGGTCGTACCTCCCTTCCTCACTGCTTGGCTGAGCTCGAAGCGTGCTGTGGCCGATCGCATCTCGGTTCCTCTCGTCTGGCCTCTTCTGACGCGACGTACCAATCTGGCCAAGACGATCTCAATTGTGAATCCCGTATACAATGCCATTTGCAAGCCAGTCCTGTCTGACCCACATTCGACATTTATTGCTACCCTGACGATGACCGACAACATTCCGTTATATACCGCCACCTACAGGCCAGTCCTGCTCGCTTTTTTCTGTTATTATTTTTTAGTGAATGTTTTTTTTCTCCTGTAAAATCAATCCAATCATTTTTAACTTTTTGTAAGGAGTTTTTTTTCATCCCTCAACCATCATGTTTCTCAATGGACTTCTAATTCAGAAACTATGAATTGCATTTTGTAAAGATTCGGCCTACGTCGTCTAAAACTCGCATGCAAATTTATTTTAACTTGCTTTGATGGGATCCCGACGGGTCTTTAATAAAAATTATCTATATATCTATCTATCTAAAGAACACCTGACTGAGATAGAATGGAACCCTGTGCATGTGCCTAACCCAAACGCCGCCTGGGTTTTCTTTAGGAACGTGATTCAAAACTTGGTAGAAAACAGTTGTCCGCTCAAAATAAGATCGTGCGTCTACCGACCAGAGTGGGTGATATCAAAAATAAAAAATCACAAAAATAAAAGTAAGCTGTGAAAGAGATATGCCAAATGTCAACAGCCCGAACATCACAGACACCTTCGTGGATTTAGCCGCTCGAGGCGACAGCACAAGCATGCCCTTAACGTCCTGTGTTCTGACTGAAACGACGGATATTAAAGGAACCCATTAAGTAACTGGATAGTCCAGAAATAATGGCATCGGAGATAACGCAATAATGTCGAAAACAGTGATAAATTCAGCCGGAAATTCAGTTAGTGCAAAATTGAGGCGCTTATGTACAAACACCCAAAGCCTTGTATCGAAGCTAGCCAAGCTAAAACTTTGCCTTGCCGAAATGTCTTAGGATTTTTTGGTAGTAACCGAGACCTGGCTGTCCGGGGACATTAGCGATAATGAAATAGCCTTGAGTGAATACCAAATTTATCGGAGGGACAGGGACCCCGACAAGGTGGGACCCCGACGGGTCTTTAATAAATATAATTGAATTGAATTGAATATCGTCAGGGTGGTGGTATATTTGTGTATGTGAATGAAAGCCTAACAGTGTTGGAAAGCATCACAAAGTTTGCGTGCAGCACGAAAGCTATCTGGGTGACCATAAAGGCTACCGGTTCCCCTAGTCTCAATGTCATCACAGTCTACTGACCTCCTAGGACAGACTAAACCGCCGACACTCAAATATTGGAGCAGTTGGAGGAATTTTCCAGTCAGTCTAACATCATGATCATGGGCGACTTCAACGCATCGGCAATCAGTTGGAACAACCTCCAAGCTTCGGGTCCGAAATCGACACTCGACTACAGTTTGCAGTACAAAATATTAAAGGCTTCCCTCACACAACATGCAATATTTCCAACGAGGACATGTGAAGGACAAAAGACAAACTGTCTGAATCTGGTTTTTACGAAAACACCAGACAGCATAGACGAGATCACCTCCATGCCGCCCCTTGGCGAAGTGACCTCGTAGTGCTTATGTGGGATTATTCATTATTCCCAATTTGGCATACTCCAGACCACAAAAGGCGTAATGTTTGGCGGGGCGACTTCAGTCAGATTGGGGCTGGCTTATCCGGTCTCGAATGGGGCTCATTGTTTACAGGTAATACCAACGATGACTGGGAGCTGTTCACGAATGTCCTTCTACAGCTCATCAACAACCACTGCCCACTGATTAGTGTAAGACTGGACAAACGCCCTGGGTTGCTTAATAGGAAGCGCAAATTGTGGAGAAAATATTGTTTCACTGGGCAAGTTGAATATTTCAACACCTACAAGATACAAGGCCGAACTGAGAATAAGCATTATAAAAACGCGGCGGGAATTCGAGAAGAACTTACTACAGAAAGCAACTCAGAAACCACAATTACCCTACAGCTACCTCCGACGAAGTACAAGGAACAGGCATTAAATCCCCTTAATAAGGACTACTGATGGCATTAAGATTGCTGATAGTAGAGATAAAGCTGCGTATTTTCCCCAGTTTTTCCAATCAGTCTACACAAACGAGACAAGGTTCCTTCCTTCCTCCACAGAAGAACTGCCGATCCCAAGCATCAGTGATATACTCTTCTCAGAAGGCATTGTCCGAAGAGAGTAAGAGGCACTGAACGAATCGAAGTCGCCAGTACCAGACGAGATCCCACCTAAGCTTCTCAAGGAACTTGCCAGTGAGCTTTCAATGCCTTTGTCGATGCTCGTTCAAAAGTCATCTGACTCTGAAACACTGCCTATCCTAACAGCCCGCTTGTGCACAACCGTTCAAAATCCTTAGACTCGAGATAATTTTAAGTTCATTTATAACTGAAATATTTGACATATTTCTGCGTCGATTTTGCGTCGATTTTGCATCAATTTTTTTAGCTGTCGAAAATAACACATAAATCTATTACACTCTCTCCATTTAACCATGACCGATGTTACGTTTGCTGTCGACAAAGTAGATCTTACGGCCATCGTCCGTTTACAGACGTTCATCGAGAAACATGAACATGTTTTTACGATTCTCGATTCACTAAAAGACTCAAATAGATTCACGAACAACCTAACGAGCCTACCACAAATTGAATCGATTATACATTTAGTTTCGTCAGAAGTCGCGGATAGATCGAAACGCAGGCTCAATTTAATTATCCGTAATATACCCCACACCGTTAATCCGACGCCATCAATTCAAAATTTTATACATTCATGTGGCTTAAACATCAGAGTAGCTAACACTAAAAAACTTCACTCCAGAAGCAAAAATAAACCCGTCTTAGTAACATTCTACTCACAGGCAGAAGCTGAGATTGTCCTACAAAATCCCGAAGTAAACAGAAATCTGCGGAACCTAAACTCATTTATAGGTCCAGATTTGACACCTATGCAAAGACGTAAACTTCGGGAAAAAGACACCAGCTACAAATGCGATAATCTGCACTCCGGTCCCTCAACTGTACCTTTAGCCACTACATCTACTTCTAGCACTAATAAAAAGAAATACACAGGCCAGCGTAAACCAAATGATAAACCCACAGCCCCCGCAGAAGGACCTCCAGCAAGTACGTCTGACTCTAGTTCTCATGACAAAAAACGCGCAACTGCAAAAGTATTTAGGACTGCTGGTCAGAAACAAACGAGGGAAGCACAACAAAATAACAACGTTGAACCAGAACAGAACGATGATGCAGGTCCCGGACCGAGTCATGTGACACCCTTAGATAGCAGTATAAGTTTTACTACATCCCCCAAGACCGATCAATCAGTACTAGAAAACGACTACCAAACAAGACAAATAAACCAAAAGGCCTTACTAAGCACACCAACACAACCAAAACGCCCTAGGTATGTTGACATAACAAATAGAAGCCCACCAAACTCTAACCGAAAACAACCAAGCTTCTATAACGGCATCTCGACTCCCCAAAATCCACCTGCATGGCATAGGAATAAGCCAAATCACTCTAGCATTCCGAACTCCTTACCACCTAATTACAACCCTGCAAATTACGTTGGCTTTTACACCTCCCCAACTGAAACTCCATTTAGGTACAATTACCACCTAGTTAACGCACCTCCCCATATGTACCCTCAGTCCATACACACTAGCCCATGCACTCACACTACGCCATACGCATCACCATATCCTCCAAGAACCACACACCTACCTCCATTTAGTCCATCACTCACTTAAAGTACCCCCAGAAATCCTTTTTTTCACCACAACCCACCTCTTCCATATCCGACATCCTAAAGATAGCTCTTATAAATTCCAGATCGATTGTCAACAAAATATCCCAACTTAGAACTTTTGTTGAAATATATAACCCCGATGTAATTTGCATTACAGAAACATGGGCAAATGAACTTATATCGAATGCTTCGCTATATGTCCCAAATTATAATTTCTATCGACAGGACCGTGTTAATAAACGAGGCGGAGGTTGTCTTATCTACATCAAAACTAGCATTGAGTAAAGTGGTATTGATGTCCCAACAGAAACCTTTGCTGGAGAAGCGTGTTTTGCCACAATAAAATCCCATGCCCAGGAAAACATACTAGTCGGATGCCTCTACTCCCCTCCAGAATGTAGTAGTGATGACACAAGCCTCAAACTTTAAATAAACAATATAGCTAACATAAAAACTGAATATAAGATAATTGCCGGCGACCTAAACCGCCCAGAAATAGACTGGGTCGAATTATCAGCACCTACCAGGCACGAAGAATTCTTGTCTTCAATTATCTTTAATAACTGGACACAAATAGTTGACAAACCCACCGGAGGAAATAATATAATAGACGTTATTTTCACCAACGATATCTGGCCCCTCTATATGCACTACGACTGCGCAACCTTTGAAAGTGACCACAAAGCAATAATATCAACACTCCCTGTGACATCCCTGATGTCAATTTCTATTATTGTCTTTACTTTGCTACTAACCGTTTGCTAGTAACCAGATTTTACGCACACCGCCCTGTCTTTGTCTTTGTATCCCTATTCGTCGGTTCTTGTCATTCCTTGTTCATTGTTCCCTGTCCATTGCCTATTGCTCTTTGTTGCCGCTCGCTTATAAACCGACCACCACACCTTGGCGTCATTCGCTGACTGCTCGTCTTATCACCTCGAATGTACGTCCCCTTTTCAATTTATTCTCCACCTTATTAACTCTATTGTGCTCCGCTAATCTCACTGTTTATTGCTATAGAACCACAAACAATAACCGAGTTATCCTGACTGTCTTCTGACATAGCTCTGACCTCGGGTGCGTCTATTCAGGTGAATAAAACAGCACTGAGTTTAAAGAACACCAACCACAAAAGTTATTCGAGACATGTTCGAGCAAATCGCAGACAACAGCCCTCCGGATCTGTCGCTGCACTCACAACCTGCTTCACCAATCGCCTTAGATCAAAGAGATTTAGAACGACAGCGACTTGAAATAGAGCTCAGCAAACTG
>CACRXP010000008.1:2180894-2193414 GCA_902702965.1 Spirometra erinaceieuropaei | reverse complement strand
TCCATTCTCTACCACTTATTGCTTACAAGTCCTTCCGGATTCCAACGCCTCAGTTGTATGCACGCAAATAGGAATTTTGCTCAACATTCCGCATTGTCGAAGACTAAGCATACTTTTATAGGATCACTAAATCATGAAAAATACAAGGCGGTCAGCGTGATAGGTATGTCTCGGGTCGGAATTTTCGAGTGTATGCAAATGTTCATCACCGGGGTCTGACGGTGCAATATAGAACTATGCCCAATGACCACCTCTTCCTCCTCAGTTACTTTACCTGAGACTCGCACATCAATTCCTGACAGTATTTCCTGCTTTTTGGCTGTTGTGGCGTTGATCGCTGCTGTCGGTAGTCTAATTTCTAGGGTGTCTGCGTGTTATGGACACTGCAAATTGTTTTTTGTGCCGTCTTGTGCAACGTATTTTGGCAGTACTCAGTCGACCTTCGAGGTGGAGGAAAGAGTTGATTGAATGATATATTCTGGATAATTATCGGTCTTTGGGTCCCGATTGGCAAACCTTTACTAGATGTCTTTTGGTTTAAACGGGTTGACACTGCATTCCTCTCGGAAGCATTTCACCAACGGCTGCAAAAATTTATCCGAGGCCATGAATTGACCTGACTGACCTGGTTAGGCAAATAATAAAATTTACGGATGACTGTGAACGGTTTCATCAGTCTGAAAAAAAATCACGCTTACAGGGTAATCAACTTGCTCGACATTGATGTCTTCGCAACGCTGACGAGGCACGATTTTCCCAGGGAGTCGGAATCCAGGACGAGGTTGTTTTGAATGTACTTGCATGCTTCGCGGCAAGCGAGGCGATACCCGCTTATAATTGTCGTGGGGTGAATTTTCTGGCTGATTAATTCGTCAGCATTCCGTAGGAGTTCAGCAGCCAAGATAACGACGGAAGTGGTACCGTCGCCAACCTCATCATCCTGCAGTTGCGCCAACTGAACTAGGACTTTGGCGGCTGGCTGTTCGACGTCAAGTAGCTTCAGAATCGTGGCACCGTCATTTGTAATCGTAACATCGCCAACGTCATCCACGAGCATTTTGTCCAGCCCGACAGGCCCGAGACTAGTTTTGACGATGTTCGCGATCGAGCATGCAGCCATAACTACAATAAATAAATGGCTCAAAGTTCTTACCATTCTGCTTTCTGACCGACTCACCAGTGACTCTTTCGCCTCCCAGAGACAGAGCAGTCACCGCGTTCGAGGACATCGAGCTTAATCACGAGGGGCTAACCTTCAGTGCGCGCCAAAGTACTTAAACAAAGTACCCGGGCAACTGATTGTTGAATTCGATCGTGTTTGTCGTATACGTGCTGTCGCTTTAGTTAATGATTTTTTCAACAATGATCTAAACTGGCCAGTTTTGTGTGAGATGCCCCAGTATACTTTATCCTGATCTCTTGAAGGCGAGTTTACTTTGCTAAAACCCTCATCAAATCCTGGTGGTTCGAGTTAAAGCGTATGGTGCGGATGGGAGTTCAAGCTACAGAATATTTCTGTTGCTTTCGGCGTTATCAAGAATGAATGAAAAGTCGAGGAAGGGCCGAAAAGCTGGACACAGTCTGGAGAATCCATGGGAGGCTGGAGAATCAGGTCGTTGTTAATCACTGGCCAACGGCTGGTTGACTGTGTGGGAAAAAAGTAAAGCCATAAATTTGGGTAAAAAACTAAAAAATCTACATAAAAATGCAAATCAAAAAGTATAAGTACAAATTCAACTACTGGTGCAAAACAAATTACGGGAAGGAACCTCGCTTTCAAATACTCCCCATGTGAATTAAGCCTTAGAAACCACCGTTCGACCCAATACATTCCCTTAACTCTTTTCGGGTGCTAGGGTAGACTGGACAACCTATTTCAATTCCAACCGTTGGCCTCGTCTATCCCAGTCCAAACTAGGCAGCAGGTGAACTTTAACGAGGGGCCCAGTCCATCCCAGTTAAACCATTCGTTTAGGACGGGGACATGTGCTAATACGGATGCGGTAGTTAGAATAATTCTGTATTAGTTTCAACTCCCTTTTGATCCATGCATTTGTTCTTAAACACAGAATGATAATGTCGCCGCTCCAGCAGGCAGCGGATAGCCGTTTTTTCTGTTTGCGTCATTTGAATTGCTCCCGGTCCCACGGGCTTATGTTTCGGTTTATTGTTGCAGTTTATTTGGTGAAGATAATCGGCAACGCCTTCGAATACTCCACTGAACGCATACCACTTCTTTAGATACAACTGCACACGGGCAGTGAAAATTGTTGCTATTAAAACAGTACCTGCGCGATATAAGTATCATTGGTTTAAAAGACGAACTTCCTGGGGTTAATGAGGCATTCAGCCCAATTTCTGACTGTGAGGGCCAACGGGGGACACAAGAAATGATCAGACCTTTTCTTGAAGAGCTGCATGGTGTCCATCTCTTCGAATGATTGAGGGAGAACACTACATTTCTCCACTACCTTTCTGTAAAAAACTTAGAGTGGAGGTTAAGCCTGGATATTTTGCACGTAGCTTCATTGATTGGCCACGAAGATTGGACGAAAGATGCTAACGGAACATCCCCACAAAGTTCAGTCTGCGCTCAAGGCCACGTTTTATCTTGCAAACCAGGATAAGATCACTTCCTTGCTGTCTATAGCACAGAGAGGATAAATTAAGGCATTTCAGCCTTTCTGTGTAAGATTGGTTTTTTTAATCCTTAACCAGCCTTTTTGCACGATTTTTTACATTTTCGATTCATTGTTGGTCTTTTGCTAGCCATGGCCGCCTTGCTTATATCTCGTATCCTAGATGGGACCGAAAAAAGTTACCGCAAACCCTCCCATAAACGTCTTTGTCAAAGATTACGAACGCCCTTTTGATCGCATGTAGTACCTTCATGGCGTTTTTTGCTGCCTTCTTGCACTGCAGTATTGGTTTCACATTGCTCATTATCCAAACACCGAGCCTCTTCTGTGCGGATTCTGAGAGAATAGTAATGTCTTTCCGGCGATGTGTCCTCGTGCTGTCAATTAATTCAGTGTATATAAGGGAGAGCTTCTGAAAAGCCTATTTACAGACATGTACCGAAAAGACGTGCATATGTTAAGATAGATTCAGTTCAGTTCAGCTGAAGTTATTGAGGGAAATAGGCGTAAGTCTTTGAGTAACCTACTTACAATGTAAAATGTGTGATATACGGAAAAATTTTCTGAGCTAAAATAATTCAAACCAGCCCATAATGGTAGGACAAAATGGGAGCGAGTTACAGAGGATGAGCTCGAACTCTCATCGCTCTTGGCCATTTCGGAATATGAATATGTCGAGGTTTTTTTAAAGCTTTGTATAGATGGTGACATCACAACATCTGCAGGAAGGACATTCCATGGTTCGGCCACTCGAACAGAGAAGGAGAACTTCCGCACATCCAGCCTTGCCTAGTGAGTGCACAGTTTTATCGGGTGACCTCGGGAGTTGGTCGTGATGAAAATTCAAAAAAGTCCTCGAAGGCGAGGCATCAATCCAACCCCTTTAGAATGCGAAATGCTTTTAAGAGATCCCCCCGAAGTCGCCTGTAACTCAAAGAGAAGAGGTTCAGCTTTACTAGGCGGGTTTCATAAGGAAAGGAGTCTTGACCCATAACCATCTTCGTGGCTCTCCTCTGAACTCTCGCGAGGCAGTTTTGGTTCTCAATAGCCCACGGTCTCCAGGATTGTATGTCGTATTCCAAGTACGGCCGGACGAATGTTCCAAATGTCTTTGAGAAAACATTTTCGTCAAAGTCCATAAATGCACGCTTAATGACGTACAATACGGTTATTGCACTTTTGTCACTCTCGAACAATGAGTGGATAGTTTCAGAGAGTTCGTCGTCAACACACCGAGGTTCTTTCCGGCTTTGACGTCTCGTTATGCTGTACCGACCAGAAAGTAGTCTCTTGTGCTGGCGGATCTGGCTGTATTGCCTAGACGAAGCGTGCTACACTTAACGACGTTGAACCGCAGAGGCCAATTCTTTGAGAACTCTTCCGACCGATTTCAGTTCATCTGCAGTCTGTCTTCGTCAGCAGGGCCCCGAATTACACACTATGTCTTCATGTCCTCTGCCAACAGTGCTACTTCGCAGTCCAAAGTTCATGCGCAATCGTCCACGTATGTCAGGAACAAAATGTGCCTCAGTACTGACCCCTGGGAACCCCACGTTCGACCAGAGCACGATATTATTTTCATTGACCAATGCACACAACCTGCTGTCGACCCACAAGGAATAATTCGATCCATCTGATGAAGTTGCCGCTGATCCCAGTTTTGTTCAGTTTGCGTAACAATCTCTGGTGTTATACAGTGTCGAACGCTTTCTGGACGTCAGTGAAGGATACGTGGACCGCGTGCCTGTCCTTGAGAGCTCGGGCCCAGCTTTGGAGAGATTGCAGCAAGTTTGTGGTGCAGGATATTTCTTTCCGGAACCCATGGTGGCATTTCGATAAAAGGTCGAGAACTCAAAAAATCTGTTCAGATTGGCAAAGTTGAGAGATCTGGGAAGATTATTTGAAGAATAAAATAGGCTCTCCGAGACAGCTAATGAACTCACCAAAATCTTTGAAAAAATTATCGTTATAGAAATTACCGACTTTTGATAATTTTTTTTTGATAATTTTTTTTTATTAAAGACCCGTCGGGGTCCCATCAAAGCAAGTTAAAATAAATTTGCATGCGAGTTTTAGACGAGGTAGGCCGAATCTTTACAAAATGCAATTCCTACTTTCTAAATTAGAAGTCCATTGAGAAACATGATGATTGAGGGGTGAAAAAAAAAAACTCCTAAGAAAAAGTTAAAAAAGATTGGATTAATTTTACAGGAGAAAAAAACCCCTCTTTAAAAATAATAACAGAAAAAAGCGAGCAGGACTGGCCTGTAGGTGGCGGTATATAACGGAATGTTGTCGGTCATCGTCAGGGTATCAATAAATGTCCGCCTTGATGGGCACGAATGTGGGTCAGACAGGACTGGCTTGCAAATGGCATTGTATACGGGGTTTTGCGTACCCAATCTGGTTATTAGCCCTTGCCAGCATGTTTTTTTTCAGATTGCTCTTGTGAAACATATGTTGTTTCCCAATCTATTTGCTTCTCTTCGTAATGATCATTTATCTGTTGTCGTTATTTATTTTGATCTTAGTAAAGCCTTTGATAAAGTGCCACAGAGAAGACCCTTGGTTAAATTAGAAGCTCTGGGACTCCACAGTCTCCTTATAATCTTTACCATGTCATACCTGTCTAATCGCAAACAAAAGGTTTTAGTGGGATCTTAATTTTCCATTGAGAACCCTACTGTAAGTGGTGTCCTACTAGGCACCGTTTTAGGGCCTCTTTTGTTCCTGTTTTACTTGAATGATATCTCGTCAGTAATTAAACTTTTTCAAGCCTTCATTTATGCTGATGATCTCAAATGTTTATATTCAGTCACTTAATCCACGACCTTTCCTTGTCTTGGGCAAATCCATGCTGACTTGCTGGCTCCTTCGGCTTGGAGTGTAAAATGGCTAATGGAATTCCCTCCCTCTAAATGTTGCCATATGTTATTTGGACCCCATAGGCTGTCCCAACCAGGGGCATTTCAAGGCACACCTATGAATTAATGTACCACCATTAAGGATTTAGTTATAAGCTAAACTAATACTCTTGATCTTTCTCCACAAGCTGACATAATTACAGCCAAAGCTGCCCTGATTTGTGGCTTTATTTCTTACAATTTCTGTATCCGCGAAATTAAAATAAGACTCTATCAAATGCTTGTACTTCCCATTCTCGAGTATTAATACTCGAGAATGGGAAGTACAAGCATTTGATAGAGTCTTATTTTAATTTCGCGGATACAGAAAATCTTCAATTTTTGAACGACTAGCCTCGTTCATCAAATCCAAAAATGGGCAATAATTATTGCCCATTCTTGGATTTGATGAACTAGGCTAGTCGTTCAAAAATTGAAGATTTTCAAAGACGTTTTACTACAAAACTTTTAGGCATGGAACATCCAAATATGTCCTAGCCAGATAGATGCCAGATAACTAACTTAAAAATTTTATGGGTTCAAAGACTGGAAGCGGGCTTCTGTCTCCTCCTTCGCATTCATAATAGTTCAAATCTTCCTCGGATTTCAGCACTTACTCCTAGCAATCACCCGTAAGATCTTCGCAACTCTTCCTTGATTCTAACTCTCCCCACTTCCTCCACCTCTAGGCGTTCTCTTTTTTTCTCGCATCCAGATATACCTTCCTCTGGAATAACCTTCCGATAAATATAAGATCTTCAGATAATCTACACACATTTATGGGAAGGTTGCGCCTTTAGTTAAATACTGACTCGATTTAAATTTTGTTCTTCTCATCCTTCCTGGACAACTTTCTCTATGACACCGAGAAAAGACCACCGGGAATTTAGGACTCCGCCATTAAACTACCGGCCTCGCTCATATTTCCTTCTTTTGTGTGTAGTATCGCTTCCTGGTATCCCTCATTATGAATGTTAATTTCTTCGATTTTTCATTTCATGCATCGTGCCCATCACAGAATGCGATATCCTTCCTGAGAAATTCTCCCAAACAAATAGCCTGGCTAGTTTGTCGTACACGTTATAAGCGGACTCAGTTTCGCCAATCATCGACACTCGTCAGAATTCCAATCTGGCCCCCGCGATTTCGAACCCTCGCACCCAATCATTGAATTTTGCGGCTATTGAGGTCATCTCCTCATTTCGACCCAAAGCAGTCTGTGAAAGTTCTTGGTGGAACCCAATGTATTCGTCTTTACTAGTGGTTTAGTCTCATCTCCCTTGCCCACTCCTCGGCTGGACTCGAAGTGGACTGTGACCGATCGCGTGTGGGTTCCTCTCGTTCCACCCCTTTGATATGAGTGGCCTCATCTGACATGTTAATTCTGCCTTGATGATGCCCGTTTCGAATTTTTTACTCAATACCGCAGGCAGACCAGTCCTGTCTGACTCGCATACTTACCTCTTCACGAAATCCGTTGTACACTGCCACATGCCGGCCGATCGTGCCCGCTTTTTATCCTTTCATGAGCGGCGGTTTTTATTCTCCTGTGACGTTAATCCAATCTTATTCACTCTTTTTCTACCTCATAGGATTTTTTTCCACTCCTCGCTCATCATCCCTCGTAACATATTACTAATTCACTAACAATGAATTGAGTATTGTGTAGATTTCGTCTACCGGTTCTAAAATACATGTGAGAATTTATTCTTACTTACTATGACCGGACCCTACGAGTCTCTAATAAAAATAATTGATTTATTTGTCTATTTGAAACATTCGGGCACGACCCGTGAAAAGGTATGCTATCTCATGGGGTCGAAACAAGAGGAAGCATAAAAACAGGATTTTGAGGATGCTGAGCATAGTATGTGTTATGCATGCAAAACAGAAGGGTAATTGGAAATAGGACGCGTACTGAGTACGAGAGACAGCACAAGTGAGGAGGCTTGGGGAAACGGCCGGGTATATGGCAAGGGGGACTGTCATAGGCTGATAGGTGGCCAATCAGCACAAAGACAGTGTGAACAGGGGTCATGACCTTGATCGTTCGCTTGTCACGCGTTTGTGGCATGATGTCCTGGCGGTCCGGGCAGGGTACGGTGCATCCCTCCACCCTAAAGTGGAGAGCATGAGGAGGAGGGAAGGGGGGGAACAGTAAATCAATGGTGGATAGTTAGACAATGTTTTAATAAGATTCGTCCTGAAAGCGTTGGACAGGTTTGCAGATTCGGGTCGATCTTCTCAGGGCGGTATTTTCTACCTCTGCGCCGCTTTGTGCAGTCACTGGCTCCTCCGCCCCTAAGCTAGTGCTGGCCCGGGTAGAAGGAGGAGGAAGAACATACGCTTCGGTCGGTGGCGTAGTTCTCGGTTCAGGCAGTAGGTGTTCAGTCCTCGGGATGTCAGGATCCCTATCAAGGGTTGCTGGCAGTTAGAACTTTCCCACCTCTCCACTTACTGTGTCCGTCCGGCTGCGAACTTGGTCCAGATGCCGACGCACAATTCTCCCACCATCTAACTCTAATTCTAATATTTTCCCCTCGCTTGTTCGAACTACCGCTGGACACCAGTTAGTTTCGTGTCCCAGTCCCGTGTAGACACTTTCGTTAGGCACGACGACTCGTGGTCAGGTGTTCACATCATATCGTGCTTTCATTTTTGTCTGTTTTGCAATGACTCTATCATGCGTTGGTGGATTAAGCAGGTCGAGTCGTGTGCGTAGCTGCCGCTTGAAAATCAATTCTGCAGGCGAAGCACCAGGTGAGTCGTTTGGTGTTATGTGGTAGCTGAACAGAAAGCGTGACAACTTGGTGGCCAAGTCCGCTTCCGTCTGTTTGACTAGTCCGCGCTTGATTGTCTGGACTGCACGCTCTGCGTGGCCATTAGAAGCAGCTTGGTACGGGGTAGTAGTTAAATGTCTAATTCCATTTTCCTCCATGTGATCTTTAAATTCTGCATAGGTAAAGGCCGGACCATTGCCTGAAACGACCATTTTAGGTATCCCAAAAGTAGAGAAAACGGTTCGCAACTTGTTTATTGTAGTCAATGAAGAACAAGGATTTCCTGTCGGAATCGCATCAATCCACTTAGTGTGGACGTCAACTACCACCAAAACCATATGGCCTTGGAATGGCCCAAAATAATCGACCTGTACCCTCTTCCACGGCGAGTTGAGCCAGGCCCAAGGCTTCAGTGGAACCTTCGGTAGGGTCTTCTGTGTTATTTGGCACACGTGACATGCTTTCACCACGTTTTCTATATCTGCGTCAATTTTGGGCCACTAAACATGGCTGCGGGCGAGAGCTTTCATTCTAACTGTAACAGGATGGGCATTATGCAGGTCTCTGAGGATGGCCCGTCGGCCTTGTGGTGGCACAACTACACGATTACCCCATAGTATGCATCCATCTTGTTGACTTAACTAGTTTTGACGGCTGAAGAATGGTTGAAAATCAGGGGAGGTAGAGGACGGCCAGCCAGATTGTAAGGTTTTTTTTACCCGACTTAGGAGAGGGTCTCTCGATGTCCGCTGTCGAATTTGTTGACAGGTTACAGGTGCCTTGACTAGGTTCTGCAAAAGATTTACGGTCACAAAAACAGGTGCCCCGTCAATGCCATCGTCCACAATAGGAAGCCTACTCAAGGCGTCAGCCACTACGTTTGCACTACCCGTAACGTATTTCATTGCATACGTGTAAGCAGACAGGGTGAGTGCCCATCGTTGCATTCTCGACGAGGACATCTGTTGTATCCCTCGTTTTTCTCCCAGCAGACCTAAGAGGGGTTTGTGATCAGTGTGAATCTCAAAGGGTCGGCCAAAAATATACAGGTGGAAGCGATGTGGGCCAAACATTATTGCCAAGGCCTTTTTATCTAGTTGTGAATAGTTGGTTTCCGCCTGTGACATGGTTCTTGATGCAAAGGCAATTGCCATCTCCGCACCAGAAGGCATTCGGTGCATGAAAACCACACCTACGCCGAACGGAGACGCATCACATTTCAGTATGATAGGCTTTTCGGGGTCATAATGAACGAGGACAGATGAGGAGGTAAGAGCCACCTTTGCTTTTTCACAAGCACTTTGCTCGACCTCCGACCAATGCCAGCAACGATTCTTTTCAAGTAGTCAATAAAGAGGCTTTAGAATTATAGCCGATCGATTAAGAAAGCGACTAAAGTGGGTAACCAAACCCAGGAATGTACGCAATTGACTAGTATTGTCGGGGCTCGGCGCCGTCTTCAAGGCTTTGAGCTTATGTTCGAGTGGATAGAGGCCAGTTTTATCCACCCTGAAGCCCAGGTATTCTACCAAGTCGGCAAGGAAAGTGCACTTATCTTTGCTGAGTTTAGAACCTGCGTTCTCTAAACGTCCTAACACGATGTTTAGAGTCTCCAGATGACTATGTTCAGATGGGCCGGTGACTAATATATCGTCAAGGTATGCGCAAACGTGAGGTATATCCTTCACGAGGTTATCAATCAGGCGTTGAAATAAGCCGGGGGCCGAAATCACTCCAAATGATAGTCTTTTATATCGAAATAAACCCCGATGCGTATTGATGGTGGTGGCGTCTCGGGATTCAGTATCTAGGACGACTTGGTTGTAGGTATGCTTTAGGTCCAAAGTTGTAAATTGATGACCACCCCAAAGAGATGCGTACAGATTCTCGATGCGCGGGAGGGGATAAGGGTTCAGTTTAGTTGCTGAGTTGATTGTCAGCTTATAGTCGCCACAGATACGCACAGAATCATCGGATTTAAGAACAGGAATTATTGCGGCTGCTCATTCCGAATATTGCACGGGCTCAATAATATCCGCTTTCTGTAGGCGATCCAGCTCTTCTTCGACCTTCGGTGCGACTGCATAGGGGCTGTACGAGCTTTGAAGTACCGGGGTCGGAAATCTGACTGAAACTGGAACTTAACAGGTGGACCGCGGTAGTGGGTAGCTGAATCGTCACGAAATAGATCCTCATGATTTACCAAAATTGAATCAAGAGCCGGATTTACACCAATCTGATGTACATAGGATAGTACAGAAGGCATACATTTAATCCAATTCCGTCCGAGGAGATTTGGTTGCTGGCTTCCTCTCACCACATGAATCGGCAAGTAATGAAGTTCTCCATTATGCTCGACTTCGGCTGCAAAGACGCCTCGAACCTCTACGTTCCGTCCAGTATAACTACGGAATGTTGAGCTAGCCGGAAGGAGGGAGGGTAATTTCTGAAGAGAAGCCTCATTGATCTGGGTAACAGCTGAGCCAGTGTCGATTTCAAACTTCACGGGGTGGTGATCAACCGGAAGCGTGATGGTGTAGGGCGATTGGAGTGGCGCGTTGGCCGAAAACATTCGGAGTATCGCCTCGCCATTCCCAGCTGGATTAGGGTAGGTCGCATGCGTGTTAGTGTTCGCTCGTCTTTTGGAGAAACACACTCGCTCGATGTGACCGATTTTCTTGCAAAATTGGCATACCGTCTTCTGGCGTCTACAGTCTGACCACCGGATATGATGCTGACCACAACGGTAGCAGGATGGTAATTGTTTTGAGGGAGCTGAGGGTCCTTGTTTAGGTGAAGACACAGCAGTGTTGACTAGGGAGACAGCCATTTCAAATTCCAAGAATGCTATCACTCCATCGTTTGACTGGTTCAGCTACTGAAAATTTTGTCGCACGCGCGACTGATGACTGGCGATATCACAGGCTTTAATGTAATTTGATTTAATTATTTTTATTAAAGACCCGCCGGGGTCCCACCAAAGCAAGTAAAAATAAATTTACATGCGAATTTTAGACGAGGTAGGCAAAATCTGTACAAAGTGCAATACATAGTTTTTGAGATTAGAAGACCGTTAACCAAAATGAAAAACGAGGGGTGAAAAAAAACTCCATAGCAAAATTTAAAAATGATTGTATTAATTTAACAGGAGAAAAAAACCCCTCGAAAAAATAGAATCAGAAAAACGCTGGCAGGACTGGCCTGCATATGGCGGTATAGAATGGATTATAGTCGGACATCAACAGGGCCGAAATAAATGTCAGCTGTATATGGCATTGCATAACGGATTTCATAAAGGGGTAAGTAGGCGGGTCGGTCAGGACTGGCCTGTATGTGGCCTTGAATAAGGCCAATAAGTGGCGAAATTGAAAACCCGTCTCGAGCTGATAGGAACCCAGATGCGGTCGGTTACATTCAAACGAGTCCATCCGAGGATGGGGCAAAGGAGATGCGACCAGATTATTAGTATATGGCGAATACAGAAGGTTTCGCCAAGAGCGTCGATGGAGCGCATTCTGTGAGGGCACGATGCATGAACTGAAAAATTGGAAAATTAACATTTCTGGTGAGGGATCAAAGGAAGCGAGACTACTCATAAAGTAAGGAAATGTAAACAGATACGGAAATTTAATGGCGGCATACTAAATTCCCGGTGGCCCTTTCTCAGTGTCATAGAAAAGTTGTCTGGGAAGGATGAGGAAAATAAAAGTTTAATCGAGTCAGTATTCAGATAAAGGCGTAGCCTTCTCTTGAAAGGTCAAGGCACGCAGCTCAATTTCAAAGATAAGTGAAGCTCTGCATTTATCTGGATATTCTTAAGTAATTAATGCCTGCTTTTTACTTGAGTCCGTTTTAAAAGTCGCCTTTCTATATAAGGTAAAATTTTTTCCCAGTTTGTTTGACAGTCTGGCAAAATAGTCGTATTTTGGAAAAAATCCATTATAGTGAATCCTTTCCCTACTACCGCTTTCTAGTTTTCGTAGTAAAAAAAACAGTAATACTTGCTACTCAGTGCGCGTTTCCGTTTTGATCCTTCTTCTGTAACGAAAAACTTTTCGTCTGTAATGCCCCGCAGAGCACGTGCTAAAAGGCGAAAGCTTGCGGCCTCCCCACCGTCTCTGGGTGCTAAAATCGTGACTGAAGACATGGCAGACGCCAGCGTATGTTCTTCGCCGTCTGCAGATCTGATTAACTCACA
>CACRXP010000008.1:2163718-2180853 GCA_902702965.1 Spirometra erinaceieuropaei | reverse complement strand
GGTCTCCAAAGCACGTAGAACGACCGGGTTTATCCTCCGAAATTTTAAAACTAGGGACATTAGAATGCGCCTTTTCAACATGTACGTTAGACCTGGTCTGGAATACTGTTCGTTTTCATTTAGCCTCATGCGTGCTACTGAGCGGAAGAAAATAGAATCCCTTCAACACTCTTTTACCAAGAGAATTTTAACTCCAGAACACCGACATTTGTCTTACCAAGAACGTTGCCGGCTTACAGGCCTCGATCCTTTATGGTTCCGTAGATTACAAAAGGGACTATTTTTGCTATTTAAACTCTTATATAATCACACTTTTAACGCACTCACCTCTTTAAGACATCATATCCACCCACGACGTAACAGTCACCGTGAGGTCTTCTTATTTCTGCCTCTGGCACGTACTGTTAAATATCGTCGGTTCTTTTCTGTAAATGCAATTGCTATTTGGAATAAACTACCAATGAGTGTGAAAACTCTGCAAAATTATCCTTTATTTAAGAGAACTATTACTCGATTTTTGCATTCAGAAAAGCTTCCTCAAATTTTGGGTGCTGAATCTACTGATCGACTGTACCGTAGCGATGGCGTTTGTGGTCTCTGAACACTATGGCCGGTCTCACCAGCTGTTCCTCAACGCCTCTACTTTGACTATCCCCAACTTCATGAAAGGAATTGACGTCCGATAATCTCCGATACCGTGCAACCTCCCCCCTTCTTGACGGTCGATATTCTACCACCGCCGACAGTTTTTTTCTCCTGAGTCCTCCAAACCACAAAAACCACCATCAACTATATTTTTATGCCTTAAGCTCAGGAGTTTTTTTTCCACTGCTGGTCGGATTTGTGTTTAATCACTTCCCTTGACAATGCCTGTAAACTGGCATTAAATTAAAATTTATTTATTTATTTAAAAGTGTGTAGATTTTCTGAAGATCTTATATTTATTGGAAGGTTATCCCACAGGAAAGTATATCTGGAAGCGAAAAAAAGGGAGCGCTTAGAGGTGGAGGACGCTGGAGGAGGTATAATAAAGGACGAGTTGCGAAGATTGTATGGGTGACTACTAGGGGTGAGTGCTGAAATCCGAGGAATATTTGAACTGTGATTAATGCGAAAGAGGAGACAGAAGCCTGCTTCTAGCCTTCGAACCCATAAAAATTTTAGGTTAATTAGCTGGCATCTATCTGAGTAGGAGATATTGGGATGTTCCCTTTCTAAAAGTTTTTTAAAATAACGTCTTTGGACATTTTCAATTTCTAAACGACTAGCCTCATTCATCAAACCAAAGAATGGGCAACAATACTCGAGAATGGGAAGTACAAACACCCGATAGAGCCTTAATTTAATTTCAGGAAGATAGAAATTGTAAGAAATAAAGCCACAAATCTGGGCAGCTTTGGCGGTAATTCTGTCAGCGTGTGGCGAGAGATCAAGATTATTAGTGTAGCTTAAACCTAAATCCTTGATGGTGGTACATTCAGTCATAGGTGTGCCTTGAAAGAGCACTGGTTGGGGTAGCCTATCAGGTCCAAAACACATATAACGGCATTTGAACGGTGAGAATTCCATTAGCCATTTTGAGCTCCAAGCTGAGAGAGCAAGCAAGTCAGCATGGATTTGCTCCAGGCAATGAAGGCTCGCAGATTTCTCGAAAGAATATACACATTTAAGATCATCGGCATAAATAAATGATTGAGAATGTTTAACTGCTGCCGTAATATCATTTATGTAAAGCAAGAACAAAAGAGGAACTAAAACGGTATCTTGTAAGACACCACTTACAATAGGGCTTTCAATGGAAAGTGAAGATCCCACCAAAACCTTTTGTTTACAATTAGACAGGTATGACCTGAGAAAGTCTATTAGTGGACTGCGAATTCCCATAGCTTCCAATTTAATCAATAGTCTTTTATGTGGTACTTTATCAAAGGCTTTACTAAGATCAAAATTAATAACGACAACAGATAGATGGTCATTACGAAGAGAGGTAAGTAGATTGAGAAACGACAGACGACATGTTTCACAAGAGCGATCTGGTAAAAAAGCCATGCTGGAAAGGGCTAATAACTTGATTGACTATGCAAAAGTCGGTAATTTTTACGGCGATAATTTTTTCAAAGATTTTGTCGAGAGGGGGTGTTTTATGGACACCTCGATAGTTCTGTACGTCAGAACGACAGCCAGACTTAAATACCGGAATACTAATAGAAGTTTTCCATTAGTCAGGGAAGAAGCCATTTACGAGAAATACTGAAAAGATTTTGCTAAGCAGAGGAGAAAAATCTCTAAGCTGTTTTATAAAAGAGTTTGGGATATTGTCCGTACCTACTGAGTGAGAGTTAGGAAGATGGCTTATCAGTTTTTGAATACATTCAGGAGAAAAATTAATGATGCTGAGAGAGGCATCAGACAACGGAGGAATTAAAGGGATTGGGTCAGTTTCAATGGTGCAATGTTTGGCAAAGACCGAATTTAAAATTTCTGCTTTGCCCGACTCCTCCGTAATGAAGGCATCGCTAGTGCTAAGCAAAGGCGGAATGACTTGGTGGGACTTAGCAGATGATCTTTGACGGAAGATCTGAGCAACTGATTTAGAAGCATTCACGTCATTAATAGCTAAAGACTCTCTACGCCTATCTCGCGCGAGCCTCATTTTCGAAGCTAGTTCAAACATTTCAACGATTCTTAGATGAATTGTTAATGAGCTCACATAAGGATCTTTAAACTGCATTTCTGGCTTTTTCAGTTTGATTTTTAGAAAGTGTGGGACAGCGATGCAATTAGCACTCGATTTGAACGTCTTCCGATGAACAAGATCAAGAAGACTTTCTGTTACGCATTGCAATAAATTTTTGAAAAAAAAGATCATTATTTGAACAAATATTGTGCCAATCAAGAGTGCTTGTAAAGTTATTTACTAATTCTTTGTTAATATTAGCAAAGTCGAAAATACTACGCTGTACTGTTGGCTTTGCGAAAATGGCAGCTGGAAGGCGACAATGGATTAATGCATGATCACTTGTTAAAAGGCCATGATAGAAATCCATAGATAAAGGGAATGTGCCATTACAAAGTTCCATGACAAATCCTTCTTCTCTGATAAGAGATTTTCCCGATCCTTTTCATCGCGCAGACCGACGATCAACTGCTGAACGAGCATTGCGTGCTCGATGTTGTCTGCCTTGATCTCTTCATAACCACAGTCCTGGATGGCCAGAGTCAGATTAGTAATTAAATCACTGACACATTGATTGGATTCTTGACGTATTTGACAAAACCGATTGCGACTGAGAAGGACGTTGTCTTTTCCTCCCCACGCTGACTCGAGATTTGTGAGGGCTGTTTGGAGATCTATAGCCTTTTGTAGATTGAGGGCATCGAAATATCGTTGTCCCAACTCTCCGAGAATTGTCCGGAGTAGTTTCAACTTAGATGGGACGTCTAGTACAATCCTGGGTGACAAAATCGGGAGTAGTTTAATATAATCCTCAAATGTCTTCCTCCATTGCAACCACGAGTCATTTGAGGGCTTCTGGGTGTTCTTTGGCCAGAAAGGTAACGGTGTAGGCAGCAATGAAGACATGTTCGTTAGGCTGCGTCGCCAATGCTATGTATGCAAAACAGAAGGCTAATTGGAAATAGGATGTGTATTGCGTACCAGAGACAGCACAAGTGAGGTGGCTTGGGGAAACGGCCGGGTATATGGCAAGGGGGACTGTCATAGGCTGATGGGTGGCCAATCAGCACGGAGAAAGTGGGAACAGGGGTCATGACCTTTGATCGTTCGCTTGTCACGCGTATGTGGCACGATGTCCTGACGGCCCGGGCAGGATACTTTGCAGTATGATGGATGATTTATGTTAGAAACAGACAAAATGATTTCAAGAAACTGCTCACATCGTGATTAGTCTTAATGACTGGGAATGTCAGGCTAGCTGTGGAATGGGAAAAATTATCAGTAACATTGTACACTTGTGTTCTACAGGCTGCTGTGTTAGTGGACTTCCCAACTGTGGTGCATTCTTCAAATTAAGAATTCGGGAAAGGACTAGGTAAACATCTTCCTGGACTATTAACTGGCTTATTTTATTTTACCGCTAGGTCAGACTTGCGTGGCCTAGTACGGGAACGGAATGGATTCGACCCAGTTTTGTTAACTAAGTCACCCTTCTGAATCCTGCAGGCCGATTGCAGATCTAGAGTTTGTCCAACTTTGCTGCCAAGACCAAGCGGCCTGATAAAGTGGTAGCACAATTTGAGCAATAATCGCTTATTGGAGGTATTTTAAAATGGCACTTTTCAAGTGAATCAGTAATAATGTGCTTAGATGAAGAGGTGAATCGTACTAGGGCCGCCGCAGATACGGAGAAAAGTTGGTTAGCGTCACATGAAGTGCTTTAGAAGCTAACTGGTAGGGTAGCTTTACTTTTGCTAGTGGGGGAAACTCCGCGTTGCATAGGAATTCTATCCTGATTAATAAAAAAGCTTATTTCCTTTAATATATTGAGCTGAACGCCTTACATCCAAGCGCTCCCTCTTCTTTGCTTCCGAATATGCCTTCCTTTGGAATAATCTTCCATCTGAAATTAGGTCGTCGCCTAAGTTACTGGTGTTCAAGTCGAAACTGCGCAGACACCATACACCGGAAAGTATAAAGGCACTTTTAACGATCCCATTCCCGAACATTCAGCTTTTTGACTTCGAGAAGGGTCCTCCTGGGATTAAGTGGTAGATCAATTAATAACCTTCAATTATATCATTTGAAACCCCTGTTTTGAATTGGTTGTTAACTCCGCTGCTATCACTCCTCCCCCATAGCTACGACTTTCGCGGTTATTGATGTCATCAACCTCATTTCGACTTCATGCGGTCTGTCGACGCTCACGGCGGAACCCTCAGTATTCGCTGTCTACTAGTAGTTTGGTCGTACCTCCCTTCTCCACTCCTCGGCTGGGCTCGAAGCGTACTGTGGCCGATCGCGTCTGGGTTCCTCTCGTCTGACCTCTTTGACGCGAATAGTCTCATCCGGCATATCCATCCTGCCCTGACGATGTCAGTTCTGAATCCCGTATACAATATTACATTCAGACCAGTCCTGTCCGACCCGCATACGTAACCCTCAAGGTAGACATTTATTGCTGCCCTGACGATTTCCGAGTATAATCCGCTATAAACCACCACATGCAGGCCAGTCCTGCCCGCATTTTTCTGTTTATATTTTTTAGCGAGGGGTTTTTTTTCTCCTGTAAAATTAGTCCAACCATTTTTAAGTGGATTTTTTTCACCGCTCGCTAATCATCTTTCATAACGGACTACAAATTAAGAAACTATGAATTGCATTTTGTACAGTTTCTGCCTACCTCGTCTAAAATTCTATGTTAATTTATTTTTACTTGATTTGATGTAACCCTGACGGAACTTTGATAAAAAAATATTATTATTAAATGGAAGAAAATAAAATCTGGTTCTATCGACGAGAATAAGTTGACAAGAATTTGTGGGTTCTCGCTCCTAGATGAAAGTCTTTTGGCTTCGGCGACCTTAAGGTTGAAGCCACAAGAGAAAAAGAAGTGAAAGGCGATATCGATGGGCTGTCTATTTTTAAGAACATTTTTTAAAATGAAGTTCACACTTAGATTGTGCCTGTTTTCGCTCTCACTAGCAACGAGGCCGATGAGAGGCACGAGCTCCTCAAATTGCTGAGACGTAAGTGTTAGCAATTTTCTTTCAAGAAGGGCACAAGCAACAGAAAAAAACTGACCCATAATGAGGCATGAAATTGGTACAATTTTCGAGTGCCCCAAGGTGTATTTTTTATTGACGATGGGTTCAAATAAACGGTCGGAATTAAGTTTCCTTCAAATTTAGACGAAGGGTGGCCCAAGATTTCGTGAGGAAAATGGCAGAACGAGAGTTTACTACCTGTTCATAGGGATGGCAGCCGCCGAAAATTTAAGGATTTAAGTATGAGACTGTGTAGGGTGAAACATATCGAAAAGCTTCCATTGCTAGTAAACCAGACAGCAGAATTGTCACTTATGAAAATTTTGCTTAATAATAAAGTGTTTTAAGTGAATAAGACACAAAGCTGAAAATTTCTTGGGTGACTACGGCCTGTGCGTGTAAGGAGGGAGCTGGGTGGTAGGGGAGTTTGCAGTTATGAGGTGTAAGCGGAGGCCAGGAAATTGCAGGGGCACCGTGGTGGGCGTATAAGGTTTATCGATTGGGGCGAACGAAGTAGGCCCATTTGGTCACTTATAGGCAGTCGATTAAGACCACCTCGAAATGACTGCCGCAGGAGATTTTGGAGTGCTTGTCCGTGCGCGATAGGACTTGAGATGGCCGATCGATGTGCCGTTTTAGTGGCCTACGAACATCAAAATGGAACAAAGTGGGTCCCAGTACTGAACCCTGGGGGGCACCATTCTCGACCATAGGAGGATCTGATTTCTCCTTACCGATGAACACAACTTGGTGTCGACCCGAAAGGAAGCTTTCGGTCCATTTAAGGAAGTTGACACTGATCCCCATTTTTTGAAGTTTATGCAAGAGCATCTGGTGTGGCAGAGCTCGGCTCCAGGTCTGGAGACATTGCAGCAAGTTTGTCGTGCAGGATCTTCCTTTCCGGAACCCATGTCGGAATTTCGATAGCAGGCTGTGAACTTCCAGGAATAGCATCAGTCCACTCTTTATGATCCTTTCCATAACTTTGCAGAGAATGCATGTCAAGCTTATGGGCCTGTAGTTTGTCATCGCTGCTCAGCTACCTCCATTGTATACAGGAATAATATGAGCCAGCTTCTAATCAAATAGAATAGAATAGAATAGGTTTATTGTAGCGCCCCTTGGGCACTGTCAGTCCCCTTTGAACTGAGAAAAAAAACCTAAAACAAACTCGTCAATTTCAACTGCACTTTGACTTCATTTGCTTCGGGTGTCTGGTTAGCCAAAAGAGCGCGAATTGAGAGTTTGTTTTAAGTTAAAAGAAACCTCAGTTCTAAGGGAAAATGATAACAAAATTTTCAAAAAATAACAATATATTCAATATAAAAATTGAAGTTTGCAGTTTGGTAGTTTTCGGGGGCATAAATAATATGTCCTTCAAGGCAAGTGAAGAACTTTGATATCGGCCTGACCTTGAAATTATTTTCCTGTTGGGTAAATTTCGGTGTGCTCTAGTTGCTGGTTGTCAGTCTATCTTGTAGCGACCCTAGCCGAGATGAGGGTTAATAACGCTATGCTATGCCCCGTCTGGTCCCCAGTAAGAAAGAAAGACGAGCTCCTAAGGGGGGACTTATTTGTAAACGACAGCAGACGATATTGACAGTTCGGGAACAGCGGGATGTCCTAGGGCGAGGACAGGCTTGTTTGGATGCAAGCCTCGTTTGATCCGGGCGGCGAAGACGATGCAGGATCAGCGGTAGCGTCCAGAAGGAGTCCTCCGGTCCAAGGGTGGTCAACGTCAATCCTCCTCGGTTTTTATAGGGCCTCCAGACGATTGGGATAGGTTCACATAAAAATAGGCCAATGGGTATGCGTAAATCAATTGCAAGAATACTAGAATGTAAATCGTAGCCAATAGAATCTTCGGGACCGTTTTTATTGACATTCTGGCCTAACCTGGTCTCTACTAGATCGCTGATAGGCAAACCGAAATACCCAATGGTTAGTCGAAAACTATTGACTTAATTTGGCGAGATCCAATGAGAACGACAGTTAAAAGTGTCCTGGACCAATAGAATTGGAGAATCTAAAATGGCAAACTTGCGTGTGCCATCCAATGGGAACGCCGAGCTTTGTACTGGCAATTTGTTATCCATCTTAGCCTAACTAGCGAAAACGAGGAAACTTTTGCTCCATCTTTACATCACTCCCTCCTCCATAGAGACGTCGCTGTCCTCAGCGATTGCTGTGCCCTCGTTTTGACTGACGTCATGCGGCATTGACCTGTGGCCTTCCAAATTGTGCCGCCTGTCGCTAGAGGGTACTTCAAACTCGTCCCAAGCCTCAGGTGGAATTTCAACGATCCTTCCAACTTGGTCACGATCGACATCAGAGACGGTATTTCCTTGATCTTCGGAACCAAATGCATCCGGTCTCTCTCCCAACTTTAGTCAATTAAAATGGACGGTAATTTCCGCCGCGAAAGGTCGCTCGCGGTCCTGAATCACACAGGTCGTGTCAGAGATCACCTTGGTAACAGTGTACGGACCAGACCAGTCTAACACAAATTTACTCGATATTCCTTGCGGGGCTGTATGTTCTCTGAGCCATACGATGTCACCAACAACATATGGGCACCCATGGGCAAGTTTGTCATAATGGTCCTTCTGTCGGTTTTGGGATCCACGTAAGTGTGTTCGCGCTTCCTCGGCTGCAATACGCAACTTATTATGTAGCCCGGTGACATAGGAATTTACTGGTACTTGGTTATTCTCCAGTGGTACTTGGAGGTCTTCCGGTATCCGCATTTCCCGACCACAGGTGAGAGCGAACGGCGACTGCTGGGTCGAGGAGTGAATCGTGGAACGGTATGCGAGCATGCATGCGGGTAAGGCATCGTCCCACGTGAAGGGTGCCTGACGATCAACAAAGGCTTTTAACAATCCGATTAGCGTTCTATTCGTTCGCTCAACTTGTCCGTTACCCTGCGGGTGGTAAGCAGTAGTGCGTGTCTTGTTGATCCGTAAGTACTTACAAAGACTGTGAAGAATTGCGTTCTCGAATGAACTTCCTCGATCTGAGTGAATTTGGTCTGGGGCTCCCCATCTACATACCCAACCATTAAAAATGGCCTGAGCGACCGTTTCCGCCGACATATTGGGCAATGGTTCCACCTCAGCCATTTTCGTATAGAAGTCCACCATGACCAGAATGTAACGGTTTCCCCGGACTAATGGAGCTATGGGTCCAATGATGTCAACGCCAACGAGTTCGTTGGGGTAGCCTGTCAAGATTGGTTGAAGGGACGCTCTGTTCAAGTGAGGTGGTGGCTTTAGCTGATTACACAAGTCGCAATACCGAATAAAATCCCACACATATCGTCTTAAGTTGGGCCAATAGTATCTCCTCCTTGCAGCCCACTCGGTCTTATGGATTCCTACGTGCCCTAGCTGAGTGTGTATTCGCGTGAGGACATCATCGGTCATGGATAACGGTAGAAAGATACGCTGGGGATACTGATCACCATCGCGGTAGAACAATATCCCATTATCTAGAAAAAGCTTATCCCACACCGTGTGTAGACAGCGTGTCTCGTAACTTAAACCCCGAAGCTCGGGTCCACTCAAAGGCCGCGATTCGCCTAGCTTTCTGTAGTAGATGGGGCCTATATGAGGATCATCGCGCTGAGCCTGAGTCCAAAGGCTGCTCTGATCATCATGAAGTGCTATGTTGCCGATGCTAATGTCTGTGCAAGACGGGCATTCGCCGTGGGGACGATACGGTTTCCTCGAGAGGGCATCTGCGTTGTTATGCTGGTGCCCTGGCCGATGGTTACAGTCGAATTCAAACCCGGCCAGTCGCTCTTGCCATCTCGCGACCTGACCCTCGGCATTTTTAAAATTGCGTAGTCATGCCAAGGAACTGTGATCGCTTCGGACGAGAAATTTGCGGTACTGCAAGAATGGCCGGCACTCTTCGATGAAGAAGGTGAGCGCAAGCATCTCCTTCCTGGTTACGCAGTATCTTCTTTCTGCCTTGGTGAGTGACCGACTTAAATACTGGATTACTCGTTCAATGCCGTCCGCCTGCCGCTGAGACAGCACCGCACCAATCGCAGTCTCGCTGGCATCTGTGTCGAGTACGAAAATGCCCGCTTGTTCGCTAATGTCAGGAAAAGTCAAGACAGGACTGGAACAAAGGCTATTCTTAAGGGTTTGGAAGCTAGCTTCACATTCTGGGGTCCATTTACATCTGACTCCCTTCTGCGTGAGTTTATTCAACGGCGCGGCTATGTGGGCATAATCTTTAATGAACTTTCTGTAGTACGAAGCCAAGCCAGAGAAACTTCTGACCTTTGCTACGTTATTAGGTGTGGGCCAGTCCCTAACTTCCTTTACCTTATCTTCGTCCGTTTCGATACCCGATTCGGACACCACATGTCCTAAGAACTTTACTTTATCTCGAAAGAGGACGTATTTTGCTGGTTTGAGGATAAGGCCTGCCTGCCGCAGGCTGCTGAATACTGATTGTAGGTTTTGTAGGTGGTCTTCGAAATCCTTCCCGAGCACGATGATGTCGTCTAAGTACACCAAACAAGCCTTTGGAATAAACTGTGCAAGAACTTGGTTCATGAGCCGCTGGAATGTGCTGGGCGCATTGGCTAACACGAAAGGCATGGTTTCAAACTCGTATAGACCAGTGGGCACCGAAAAAGCTGTTTTCTCACGGTCAGATGGCCTTACTTCTACCTGCCAGTATCCGGCCGCCAGGTCTACAGTAGTAAATACTCGATTACCTGAGAGAGCATCTAGGGTTGCGTCGATACGAGGTAATGGAAAGGAGTCTCTAGTTGTCAATTCGTTTAATTTACGGTAGTCGACACATAACCTCAAGGCTCCGTCCTTCTTCATGACTAATACAACTGGAGAGGACCAGGGAGAATAAGATGGCCTGATAATCCTTCGGTCGAGCACGTCATCTATCATTGCCTTTAATTGTGCCTGGTAGAATACTGGCAATCGTCTAGGCGGAATTTTAACTGGCCGAGCCGTACCCGTATCAATTTCATGTTGAGCAACATTGGTTCGCACGAGTGAACGGCCGTCCCTATCGAAAATGTCCTTAAACTCGTGTATCAAATTATATAAACTGGTCGAACATTCCTTATCCAACATAGGCGGGATTAGGCTTTCTATACATTCTAGCTTGACTGTGTTAACTTCTGGTTGACGGAGAGGCATCTCGAACGTAAGTGGCACTTCAGTACCGCTGACACGGAGGGCGCTAACGTTAAAGTCGAGAGAACATTTAAATGCATGAAGAAAATCTGCGCCTAATATACAGTCCCATGCTATGTCACAGCAAACAACAAACCTATGATTAAATACAGCACAACCTAGCTCTATCCCAAGTTCTACCATGCCTACAGGCTGTAAGGTGGTGCCGTTATCCGTTTTTAGGCAAACTTTGGGTTTGCTGCAATATCAAACTTTCGTTTGTAACTGGCGGAATACGTGATGCCTGATGAGGGAGCAACCTGCCCCTGAATCAACTAAGCATGGAAATTTAATATTACTTATAGATGAATTTACGGTAGGGCAATAAGGCATAGAACCTATATTTGCAATCAATAAATCAGATAAAATTACTAACTTACCGTTCTCTTCTTCCTCACCTGCGGTGATCGTATGAACACCGGGCATGTATTGAGGGCGAGTCCAACGACCGCGTTGGACCCTCCAGTTTCCACGCCGAGGAGTAGATCGCTGGCCATATCGAGGGGTGGACGGTGGTTGGGGGTCCCACTGCCATCTCGCTGTTTGCGTCCCGATGTCGCAGGTCGGTCGCTATCCCATGGCGAAGACATTGACCATCTGGCCTTGTGCAGAGGCAATTTGGAAGCGGGGAGCCGCGGCCACTGAGAAAGAAGGTCCGGGGGATGAGGATGGCGCGGTGGAGAGCACTTCTTCATCGCGGGCGATGTCGAGTGCCGCTTTGAGAGTTTTTGGGTGGGTCCAGCATGAACTTTCGACGAATGTCGGGGTTGGCAACACCATCGACGAAGTTATCGCGAATCCTGCCTTCCAGGGCAGCGCAAGAGGAAAATTTTGCTCCATCTTTACAATCTGGCCAGCTGTAAGTGGGGCGGTCGCACAGTTCCTACGTGTTTTTCAGGAGGCTTACCATCGTTGTCTGGACGAAGAGCTGGAAAAGATGATTAAATATATCAGGAGTAAGAAGCATTCGATGGTAAGTCATAATCAAAACTGTCAAAATACTATTGAATTATGTATCGTATAGTTCTTGCTAATGTGAAATTATAGGAGTAGTGGTCGACTGTTAACTATGACCTAATATGGTTGTATATCTGTTTAATATGGCCTTAATATAGACATACGCACGACTAATATGCAGGGTTTTATCGAAGGGTATATTTTTATTAGCTTTATAAGGGATATTTTGTGTCAGGTGAAATAGCTGATGAAAACGAGAAAGGGAGGAAAATATAAGAATATAATTATCTGTACTATGTTTATCAATGATGCTAACTTTTATAAATTTGATTATTTTTAGTGCTATGTTCCGGTATTTTTCAATCGGCTGGCATCATCAGAGCCCTTTTGGACCAAATTCTATATCAAAGAATTGACTTGAAAAATGTCCTATCTTATTCAAAAATAAATGTGTACTGTTATTTGAAAGGAATTTCTTAGTTTTTATTTTAAACTCGATTAGGGTTCGACTTTTCCGGATAGAACTTGGAAGAGAATTGCAGATAGTCGCATATCTTATGGTGTAGAAATTCGACCGTTGGGACTTTGTGAATTTGGGAATCCTTATAATATCCTCGCTACTCCTGGTGTTTCTAGGGGCGTTTTGGTTGGTATGTAAATTCATTTTGAGAATATCGTGATCGTGGGTGACCTTGAATGGGAAGTTTAGACCATTTTGAAGCCTTCTGATCCAGAGTGGTCGAAGACCGTATCTATGATATAGTTCTAAGTATGAACCCTGGATGCCATCACTTCTAGACAAAGATCTAGTAAACCGTCTCTGAATGCCTTCTAGTTTCTTTCGGCCGTCTGAGGGCATTATGCCGAAGAAAATTGAACAGTAATCAAGGGGAGGTAAAACATACATTTTGAAATTATTACATATGAATCGACACAGGCGAGTGGCTTTCGGTGATATTTGTTGGACGTGGGGAGATAAATCAAGGGTATTTGTATAGCTGAAACCTAAATCTTTTACCGATTGGGCCTCTGTTATTTCATTATCCTCGAATATTATGGGGGTAAGTTTTTGTGGGCCAAATATCAGGAGATGGCATTTTTGGGTGAAAGGGCATCTGCCACTGACTACTCCATTCGCTGATTTTTCTGAGATCAGTTACAATTGTTCTATGAATATTGGCTGCTGTATTCCCGTTATATGCATATGACACTTTAAGGTCGTCCGCATATAAAAACGTCTTGGCTGAGACAGATATGGACGATAAGTCATGAATATATATAAGAAATAGAAGGGGACCTAGGATAGTGCCTTGAAGTACTCCACTGGTAATAGGGGATGGTTCTGAAACGACGTTTCGAATTTGCACCACCTGGTATCGGTTTTGAAGATAAGATTTAAGAAAATCGAGAAGGGGTGGCCTAATTCCATGACTTTTTAACTTTATCAGTAGTCTTTTATGGGGGACTTTGTCAAAGGCCTTTCTTAGATCGAAGTATACTGAAGCTACTGTGTTTCCATCATCTCTATTGCTGGAAACGAATTCCAAAAAAGTAAGGTGGCAGGACTGACATGACTTTTTGGGTAAAAATGCATGTTGAGAGGAGGGAATGAAGTTGGCGTTCATGAGATGGTCTAGCAATTGGTTATATACTATTTTCTCGAGGATTTTAGCTATAGCCGGTGTTCGGTGAACACCACGATAGTTTTGGGTATGAGATCGGTTGCCGCTTTTAAATATGGGCGCAATGGTCGAGTATTTCCACATGTCCGGAAAAATTGCACTTGACTGGAGTAGGGTGAATAACTTAGATAGGAGTATTGGAGCATATGACATATGCTTCAGAATACATGGTGGGATTTTGTCTGTCCCATAGGATTTGGTGTTTGATAGTTGTTTGATGTCTACTTTAACACTTTCTTCACTAAAATGGATCTCACTAAGGATGCGTTCAGTCATCTCGGTCAGTTGGGGGATGGTTCCCTCTTCTACTGTGTAGTTAGCTGAGAAGTAGCTGTTGAATAAGTTTACTATTTCAGTCAGTGTCAGTCAGTCAGTGTATTTGAGGGAAATAGGCTTACGCCTTTGAACTCCCTATTTGTACATAAAAAATCGATAAACAAGCAAAAATGTGAAGAAATTACAGCATTAAGTGAATGCATACATTGATTCACATATGTCACTAGTCACATGGTTAAAAAGTCACATAGTCCGCTTGTTGCTGCAGCATATATCTGTCAAGGCGACATTTAAATGTCTCCACAGATTGAGACATAACAACCGTCTCGGGCAGGTTATTCCACGGTTCCACGACACGGTTGGAGAAGAAATATTTTCTCACATTCAGTCTACCCTGTGGCACACGTAGCTTGAAGGGATGTCCCCGGAGGTGAGTTGTGGTGGCGAGTTGGAAAAAGTCATCGCACCGAAGGGCACAATCCAAGCCGCGCACGATACGGAAAGTTTGTATCATGTCTCCGCGCAACTGCCTATAACTCAGAGGATAGAGAATAAGGTTAGTTAAGCGGATCTCGTATGGCAGTGCACTTTGACCTCTTACTAATTTTGTGGCTCACCTCTGCACCCTTTCGAGCAGATCGTAATCCTGATGCGTCCACGGTCTCCAGGCCTGAATTGCATATTCGAGATGGGGCCTTATAAACGTGCCGAAGACTTTGGTGAAGCAGTCTTCATCGAAAACTACGAATGCCCGCTTGATGGCATATAGCATTGAAGTTGCGGCCTTGGCCGCCTTACAGCACTGTGTAGAAGGCTTTAGGCTGTCTGCAACCCAAACTCCAAGATCTTTCTGAGTTTCTGCTTCTCGGAGTGGCATTCCGTTCAGATGTTATTGCCGCGTACTAGGGCTCTGATTTCCGAGGCGCAGAATGGTGCATTTGTTCAAATTGAAGGACAAGAGCCATCTGCGGGACCACTCGTCCAACCGACAAAGATTTTCTTGGAAGTTGGCCTCATCGGCAGCATTCTGGATGACTTTCCAGATTTTTATGTCATCCGCAAACATGGCACAATCACAGTCCAACCCATCTACACAATCATTGATGAACAAGAGAAAGAGAGTTGGTCCGAGCACCGAGCCTTGTGGGACCCCACTCTCTATGAATGTGCACCTTGATTGCTGTTGTTCTACGCAGACAATTTGGGAGCGGCCGACAAGGAAATTTTCGATCCATTTGAGAAGTTTGCCACCGATGCCCATAATTCTCAACTTGTGTAGGAGACGCTGGTGCGGAACACTGCCAAACGCCTTCCGAAAATCAATATAGGCAACATGCACGGTGTGTTTTGCGTCCAGTGCTCGTGTCCAACTTTGCATTGTGTATAGCAAGTTCGTAACACATGATCTTCCCCTACGGAAACCATATTGTGTATTGGACAAGAGGTTGTGGGTTTCCAAGTAAGCCATCAACTCCTTTTTGATTGTTTTCTCCATCACTTTGCAGCAGATTGATGTCAGACTGACGGGTCTGTAGTTTGTCGCCAGAGCAAGACTACCGCTTTTGTAAAGGGGTGTAATGTGGGCCGTCTTCCAATCTGCGGGAAGAATTCCAGCATCAAACGATTTTTGGCACAGAAAGGATAGTGGCTTGGCCAGCTGTTGGGCAAGCTCAAAGAGCAGCTTTGCTGGAATCTCGTCCGGACCGGGAGATTTACATTCCTTCAAGCTTTTCAGTTCTTCCAAAATCGCATCTTCTCGAAACACAATATTTTCGATAGTGGGATCTCTCATGTTCTCAGAATTAGATGGGGTAAAGTCCGCTTCTCTTGTGAAAACGGATCGGAAAAATTGAGAAAAGTGCTCAGCCTTATTTGTGCTGTCTGATATCTCCAAGCCGTCATCACCCCTCATAACAGGAATGGGATTCCTGTTACGTGTGCTTTTCCGCAAATAGCTGTAGAGCAATTTCGGATTTTTAACGGCTCGGTGGAGCAAATTACTCTCAAAATCCCGTCGCCTCCTGAAAATCAGGCTTTTCACCTTATTTCTTTGAATTTTGTATTCTGTAAACGCTGCATTATTGTTGTTCTCGCGAAATTTTTTCCATAATCTTCCTTTCTTGTTGATCTCCCTTTTGAGTTCTCGTGTAAGCCACTGAGGGCGGTTGGATGTCCTAGGCTTTGATAAGGGACAGTGGTTCTTCATTAGATGCAGTAAACGATCCTTGAATAAATTCCCGTCCTCGTTAACGTTTCCGGAGAAGAGAACATCCCAGTCTATTTGTGATGCTTCAGCCCTCATTTGGCGAAAGTCCCCTTTCCATATATTTGGCCTCGTATTGTCTTTTGTACACGGTTCAGAATACAGCAAGTACTCGCATAAAAGCACTGCATGATCACTTCGACCGAGCGGGGGTAGGTAGTACACCTCGTCTATACTGTCAGGATCTTTGGTAAAAACGAGGTCCAGACAACTGGCCTGTTGCCCTCCACGAGCTCTAGTTGGAAACAGGACATGTTGCGTGAGTAGAGCTTCAAGAGCTGTCTTTAGTAGATGGTAATCGAAGGTATTCATCGAGCATTTCGCATGCATATCGCTCCATTGAATGCATGGTGCATTAAAATCCCCCATGATAACAACGTCTGGTCGGCTGGCGATCTCTTTGATGCTTTTCAGTAGACAAGTATTTGGGTCGGGATCCGCCTGCGGGGGCCAGTAGACAGTTAAGACTTCGAGGGACTGAGATCCCCGCGCCTTTATAGTCAGCCAAATTGCCTCTGTGTCGTTAAAAATCTTGTCGGTCCTCTCACACACTGCTAAGTTGCTCTTGACATACATGGCAACTCCTCCACCCCGGCGGCCTCTCCTGTCTCTCCTAAACAAATGGTATCCTGTTAATGCTACCTCGCAATCGCCAACGTCCTCTGACAGCCACGTTTCTGTTATTGCTATAACATCGGGAAGAGTATCGTCTACCTGTATTCTCAGTTCGTCAAGCTTGGAAAACAGACTCTGAGCATTGGTGTAAAAGAATTTTAGTTTGCAACATTCGACAGTGCTTCGTTCGGTTTGTCTCGGGTTTGCAAATATTATGTTGCTGCCGCCATCATGATGACTGGCTGGTTCCAAAACAACATCGCGTTCCTCTGTATTACTCGTCCCCTGAAAATGGCCAAGTTGCTCTCTCCCGCTGCAAGTCTCCTCTTCAACTCCGTTACCAATTCGCGGCGTTTCAGACGTTCCGCTGGAGAATAGTCCGGCTGAAAAAAAACTTCCTTG
>CACRXP010000008.1:2127096-2159022 GCA_902702965.1 Spirometra erinaceieuropaei | reverse complement strand
ACCAGGCCCACTACACTTCCGTGTGTCTGGCCGTCTCCCTGACCGCAGTTGCAGCCTCATTTTTGAGACGACTAAGCGGTGCTCTGTCGGGCATTAGGCACTGCATCACGCCTTTTCTGGCAGAATACCTTATTACTCGTATCCCCGGAAGAACGTAGTTTAGAAACTGCCAGTAACGCCAACGAGGGTATATCCCTGTACTTATCCCTTGATAGAGCCGACGGCGGTCAGTTAGTCCGACATTCGCACAGATATGAGGACGGAGTGTGGATCGTCTTAGAATTTGTTTCCCACATCTTCATGACTTGCCGGCATGCCGACGTGGACAACCATGTCTATTTTACCCCTGTTAAGTGGAAGCCGCATCGTCGTGAGACGGTCACAAATGCAATGCAGGCGGGAGTACTGTGTACGACGTCGTTTTATGTAGCAGAGACGCGCCACTCACTTTTGACAACCACGCCAAAAGAAAGTCCATCTTGCTTCTACTCTCTCATCTCTTCTTGTTTCGAAAAGCGCGTCTTGACAAGGGTGGCGATGCCCAGTTAATGTAAGGGCGTCCGGAGCCGTCCTTCCTTCTGGTCGGTTGGTTATTGGGCCGACAAAAAGACACACCAGGCCACCAGTTTGGGCGTAGTTATCCTGACGGGACTGTGATTAATTTTTATAGATAGCATACACCGGTACGTTTAAGGAACATTTTCGAGCCCTTTCCCTCGTGAGAGTGTAACCAAATGCGTTCGGGAATTGGACTGCTTGGACATCCCAGGCCGCCACTGGATTTCCTTACGTCACCACGTCCTTACGTCAACACTACTTATGCTAGACCGCCCATGGGATCGCACATCGTCCTTTTCGTAAGAATAGGCTACCACAGTCGGGGGCATTTTGATTGATTTGGCGTGAATATTCGTGGATCGGTTTCCACCTAAGCGACAGTTGTTATAAAGACCGCATTAAGGAGGTGCCACTGCAGAGAGCGCGTCTCCGCGTATCTGCGGATGCAAGCCGAGCGCCATATGGTTACAGCGCTGAGTGGCCACTTCTGCCGCAAGGCACTCGGTGCGATCGCAGTCAAACCGTGTGTACTTCCAATCCGGCAACCCAAAGTAACAAACAGCAGTACTAACTACGCGTCCGGCTCGGTTGCATTGCAGTCCAAACTTGCACTACAATGAATGGCTAAGTTTGGTCAGCGTATCACGCAAATGAGAGAAGCCCCGGTGTAAAGAGGGATGGCCTAATGGTTGACAGATAGACAAAGCAAATTAATGTAGCCGTATGCTTGAGCCCCTATCTGGAATCTTTCTGATGCCTCCAACAGTTTGACAGTAGGGGGCATGAAGGTCTACCTACTGGCTTTTGGCCTCCTGCGTTAAGCCTAAACGGACCATCAGCGTGCTGCATCAGCCACCGCGCCCAGTACCATCGCCGATCGTTTCGATTAGGAGTTGGGACTAGTACGTGATGGGATAACTGGAGGAATGAGATTGCCCCCAGAGCGAATTCCCTCTTACCGGTTTTGCGTCTGATTTCCTCACTGTGATAATTCTGATTTCACAACACGCTGCAAGTCGTAACTCGGTCCGGGCCGGAGGTCTGACTGCAATGACTCCTTTATGTAACCTCTATGGCATACTTCGCCTTTGCGAAGTCTGATTCGATGAAGCTGGTTTCCTGTGAATTTGGGAAACAGACACGCACGTGGCACAGGCAGACGGCGGCTTTACACTGCGTCGGTCACTGTGTCCATTTTCGTTTCCAATAGGCCTGATTCCACACCGCTGTTGGAAAACGGCGAATGCGGGGCGAGACAGTTTGTGGATGCTATGCACATCTCTCTCACTAAACTAGTTTACGCGCGGGTCAATATCGCTTTCTTAGGGCAACCGTAGCTCCCATCGTAACCAGGATCACCGCATCCGTGAAGCATGGTCTCACTTTTTAGAAAAAATATTGAAACGCTGCTGCATATTCTTACGTTATGCCTTATTGTTGAATCGATTAAAATATTTTGGCCCGCACTTAGTTCCTGGGCATGGCATTACCTGCTAAGTATTCTGAAATAATTGTTAGCGTCGATTGGCTCAAACAAGTTCAAAGGCTCCTTAAGAAGTTCCGGCTATGCCCTTTTTAAGCAAATTCTCAATACGCGCGTGCAGCCACATCACCTATGACTGTCACTTTTTGATCTTCGCAGTTGGGACCACTGTCAGACCTCATTCGCAGCCATATTTTTAGTTGTGCCTCTATATCAAAACGTGGTAGCAAAGTGACGAATAACTGGTTGTATATGTCGGCCAATATGTGATCTCTCTGCAGCCATGTTCAACCGGAAGCATAACCACAATCTCGAGTCCGCTTTGTGCAAACTGGCCTCCATCGAATAGCAGATGTAGGGAGAGGTCATCGACAAAGACAAGGGAGACTAGAATGGCCACTTCTGGCTTATTGGCCGTCGTCAGCCAGCCCTACCCAATCCTAGGTTGGGGGCATTTGAGACTCGAACCTGCATTCTTTTGGTGACCAGTCCAACGCCCTAACCATTGAGCCACGAGCTCATTGTCCTGTTGTTAGGACCGGGTATACTATGGTATATGGACGCTGACCGATCGCGTTGCGGGGCATACTTGTCCCGTTACGCTTTGGGGTTCGATCTAGAACCGCTTAGACAGCTGTTAGCCGCCTTCAGTCAGCCAGTCTTACTCATCCCCATCCATAGTTAGTGTGCCCGATCGCAACCAACAGGACGAGGTGCCTGTGGCTAAGTGGTTAGAGCGTTGGACTTACAGCCAAAATGGTGCCGGTTCGAACCTCAAGTGCGCCCATTTAGCCCGCCTCAACTTGGATTATTTTTTATCTGGGTTTTTGACTTTCCTGCCTAGCCAGCGACTACCCAAAAAGTAAATGGCCATCCATCTCGTTCGTGATGCATTTCATCCCCCAAGTTTGCTGTTAGTTCATAGTTCTAAGTAGGTTTTTTTGTTCTCTTTAGCATACGAACGATTGTTCAAATGGAGTTCGAGTGACCTTGCAAATCGCAACAGCAGCGCCTTCTCTAGTCGTCTTTTCTGCCTTCGACAATCTACCCGAAATTTCTATATTTTTGTTAATTTTCCCTACCAACATATTGAAAATAAATTTTTCTGCGCTGCAGGCAATCCCTCCTGTTAAAAATCCCACAAATGTTGTAAACCGTGAAATTTTGTTTTACAGTTTTCCTACTGCTGCGCTGCTAGAACTGCTTGGGATCCAAAAGTCGGGAAAATCCTTTACAATCGTAAGTATTGCCATCTGCTGTTACCCGACGCGACATTTGCATCGCTACGAAGATTCACATGTGCCGTGCATCCGCTCGGACAGCCCTTCTATTCGGTTGTGAATGTTGGGCTGCGCGAGGGGAAGATGAGCGAAGGCTGGAGCTATTTGACCATCCCTATTTGGGGGCCATCCTCCGAGTGAAATACACTGACCTCGCCTCAAATAAGACCGTCCGCACCCACAGCAACATCACAAGAATCTCCTAGGACAACTCAGAAAGACGACTGAGGTGATTTGAACACGTTCTTCGTCTTCCACCTAATGCGCCCAGGGTTGCTGTTGTCGATCCGGCACCGTTGCTCACTTGAGGGCGTCGGAGAAGGGGTCAACTCAAGACCTAGCTCAGCGCAGTCCATCGAGACATGGAAGTTGTTCTTGGATCTTTAGTTTTCGATATTCGTCGCTGGCGAAAAGCATGGGTTGGGCCGTTCTAGGACTGCTGCCGCAGATCGTCATGCGTGGAGAGGTAGAGTCAGTGACATCATCGAAACCGGCTAAGTCGGGCATGACGGCAGCCGTACGAAGTATAAGTACTGTGACGTAAGGCTGTTATCGCGGTAACGGTAATGTGCAGACTTGTCTGATCTGATCGCCCTACTCTGGCTCAGATTTCGAATGCCAGGACGGGAAAGCTTGTGAGGAACCCTCGGCCACTAGAAAGTGTGTAATAGTTACATTGGTACGGAAAGCTGGTCATGTTCAGTGCACAGCGAATCTTTCATTCCCGGTTACAAACGACAGGACGTGAATCTGCGCTTGACTTAGTGCTCAGTAACCAGTTGGCCGGGTTCTGAACCCCCGGCATTCGTCCTGGAGTGTAGCAGGCCGATTTGTGGGCGACTCCTTGCCCGCTGCCAGCATGCTGTCGACAGCGTCTCTCCGCTGGCTGCGGCCGCATTCTTCTCCTTCAAACCTTATCGGTTCATGTCCACAAGAAGCTGCCCGACTGTTCTAATCCCTTCTTCTTTAAAAGCACTGAACAGAATGCTAACCAACCTGAATGGGATGTTATAAATACAGGCTGTTTTTCAGTAACAGTGACTTGGAGGTTTTAAGAAATTTTGCCGTGGCCGATCGTGTTTTCTGTTCGCTACCGCGTTGGTGGTTGCGATAGTAGTCGAGTACGCATACGGTCCGTGTTACTGCTGAGTATCCAGCCAAGTGATAACAGCAAACTGAAAATGACCATGTTATTCTTGTCCTTTTCGGTACCACCTCGACCATAATGCTGGCCGCCTCTGAGCTTTTCCACTACCCACTTCGCCAACCGCCATTAGTTAAGAACTAAACGTAAATTCTAAAGCGCCTCAAAACGTAAATACTGTTCACATGGACGGACGATCGGACTGGCTAGCTGTATCGGGACTACTATTTTTTGTGGTAAACCAGCATTCGGGCGCGTTGCACATCGCAATCACAAAAAATAAAGTAACTGCTGAGGACATCGGTCGCACTTTACGTGCCGCTGGCGCTAGGTCTTGTTCCAAATGTCTAAGACAGCGCTGTCCGTCGGCCTTGACGTCTAGGGCGGGCCAGCAGCAGCAGCAGCAGCAGCAGCAGCATCATCATCATCGTCGTCGTCGTCAGAGGTTGGAAGAGCTGCTCAGTCTCGGGGCTCAGCAGCCATGACCGCCACCCAGCATTGGTGTCTACAGTATCTGACCTACCTCATTAAATGTAGCCGGAACTCCGAATTATGTTTTCGTTAGAAAGGACCACTCAGGAAGGAGCAGATGATTGACGACCGTACAATATAATTCACAGATATTTCAGTCACTTCGCGATGTCGGATTTTAAATGCGCTTCTGTTCGGCCGCCTGCAAAAACTGCACTTGCGAAGAATGGCTACTTAAGTAGCATGCATTTCTCCATTCACTTTCGATGCACTCGTATGTTCAAATGTCTTTTATAGAAAAAATGCACGAGAGTACTTTTCACTGTACTCTACTCATTTGGCAGCAAATCATCTCTTCCAATCTTACATTTGGAGAAAGGTTGTCTCTCGATTTAAGAAAATTTCGGCAAGAATCGAAAACGCTGCCCAGGTCTCAGGCACGCAAAGGAAGGCGCGGGTGATAGGTGAACCGCGGTAATAGGGGTTTTACGGCAGAACAGTCGGCCAGTGATGCTATTATGCGGGAGAATAACCCAAGAAATACAGCAGTTGTTTAACTGAATGCAAAAATCGTAATGTAACGGCCGTGAAGTTTAGAAAATGCGTAAAAAACCTTTAACGGGCAAGCATTTTTAGTTAGGTTTGCTTTAATTTTTCTGCTAACATCTCCCTGAGCGACATTCCGGTGTCTTTGAAGCAAGAGTGACGGGCCACGAACCGGACGCTCTAACTGAAGAATTGCGCGTGCCGACATCTCGTCCAGAGGAAGGCTTCACTGCTACATCCGGTTTTCTTCTCTGTTGTCTCCCCCTTCGATCGAGTAACCTGTGATAAGTCCCCCTCTAGATTCTTTTATAATCAAGGTTCATTGTCACTTTTTAATTTCCGGAGAAATTTTGTGCGAAGTAGGAGTAGATCAGTATATTCAAGGTCTATAGGCACAGACCGAGAATTTTATACATGAATATTTGAGCCGAACCCCTCGCAGCTGCGCCATGCAGCGGCAAAACATCGGCGAAACACGCGTGTATGGGCTTTTGGCTAGTACCTGTGCTGTTAGTATGGTGTCACCTTACCCTAAATCAAGGTTCAGTCGTTTGCGAGTCGATTTTAATATTGCCTGTTGAATTCCGCGTGTTTGAACGTATGCGATCTTCACGTACGAAAACTCGGAAGTGAACATGTCTACAGTTGTCCCCATCGACGATCAACGTCAATCACTTTCTAAGGACGCCAATCTAGACGAAACTAAACCGACAGGTAACCCTGATATTACAAACCAAAAAACGCCTAAAAAGGCCACATAATTGGACGGTCAAGTTCACTGAAACTGGACCGAATAAGCCAATAACCAATGGGAATGAACTGGGGACGCCAATGCCGTAGGGAGCGAGTGCCAGATTAGCGTAGTAACAGTAAACCAACGAAGAACGCGAAAACGGTGATTGTAAGGCAAGAAAAGGGTGAAGTTTCCAAAAGTAATGAAAATAGCGATAAAGCCTAAACAGCTGTATGGGAAGGGATGGAAAGTAAAACCTAAGCTACGAAATCGTAGCAAAAAAGACGCAAAAAAAGTCACGGTATGTTCCGAAAACGTAGGAAATTATTTAACAGTGATAAATGAGCCCTAATTATTGCGCCTAATGTGTTCTAGAACCAAGGCCACTGCTATTGTAAGAAGGAGGGAACCGCAAATAGACCCACGAGGAATGATAGGTGAAAGGTGTACTCACGTATGTAAAACATGGGCTTATAGTCTCAGACAAAACAGATAAACTTTCGTGTACTTCTGAGGCAATTTGGCTAACTATAAAAGCACCGGGTTCACCGAACCTTGACGTCCTGACGGTCTACCGACCGCCGAAAAATGATCCCACGGCGGACGCCCGTCTGATTGAGGACCTGGAGAGATTCTCTATCCGGTCCGACGTCTTAATTATGGGGGACTTCAACGCACCTCCTAGAAGAGCATAATCTGCTATGCGATGCCTGGCAGGATTTCGTAGAGGCAGATAATGCGTGACAAATCTACTTTATTGTTTAGATCGCTGGACCCGGGCAGTCGATGGCGGCAACGCAGTACACGCAGTCTACGTCGACTTTAAGAAGGCATTCGACAGTGTACCACATCAGCGTCTCCTGTACAAATTAAGCCGGACAGGCATAAGGGGTAATCTCTTGAGGTGGATACAAAGTTTCTTGGTCGGTCGCTCTCAAATCGTCCACGTAGGTGACAGGCAGTCGGCGGAGATAGCGGTCAAAAGCGGTGTTTCGCAAGTCTCCGTTCTTGGCCCTACCTTGTTCATTATATACGTCAACGACTGTGCCAGTGAACTGAATTGTGATGACGCCATGTTCGCTGATGATGTTAAACTTTGGAGCGTTATCCGAACTGAATTGTACGAAGAGCGCTTGCAGGCATACCTGACGCGACTCGAGAAATGGTCACAGTACTGGCTTTTGCCGTTTAATGTGACTAAGTGCAATGTTTTGCGAGTCTGCAGTACCCGATCTCTAAGTCAGAGGGTTTACTACCGAAATGACGTACCACTGCAGGAGGTAGACGCCCAGAAAGACTTGGGTGTGTGGGTAACAGCTTCTCTAAAACCGTCGCTCCACTGCTCCAAGGTAGCCAAGTCTGCGATGTCAGTCCTTTATCTTGTCAAAAGAGCTTTCTCTGCCTTCGATGAGAACTGCTTCGTTAAAGTCTTTCGGACTTTCCTACGGCCACAGCTAGAGTTCGCTATTCAGGCGCGGAAACCCTGGACCGCTAAAGACCTCAGCATCCTTGAGAAAGTCCAAAGGCGGGCAACCAAACTCGTAAGTGGACAGGGTTCACTACCCCATGAAACACGATTGTCCAATCTCGTAATTTTTCCACTGAGTTACAAACAGTTAAGAGGCGACCTTATACAAACATTCCGTATACTGCGCGGCCACGACTGCTGTCTCGTACCTGCTGATTTCTTTGAGTTAGCGACCACAACGAACTTCCGAGGTCATCCACTTGAGCTACGCGTAACAGGCGCCAAGCTGGACATTCGGAAGTTCTTCTTCTCAAATAGAGTGATCGAGGCCTGGGATGCTCTGCCTACAGATGTCGTCATGTCCACCTCCGCCGACGCTTTTAAGCGCAAGTTGGACCAGTGTACCACCGGACGTCATAATGCCACCTGACCGACGACGTCTAGCATTTCGAACAGTTTGTTAATTTTGTTATATTACTGCCTGTATTTCAGTAAGGTTTGTTTTTTATTATTGTCCTATGTCTGTTGAATGCGTGTTGTCATCTTCGTCTCCCTCAGAAACTGAGATAGCACCAACTATCCATAGACAGACTACTGTACAGCACACTTAGTAACGTTAATGTTTTTAATTTTGGAACAATTCGTTTATCTGTCTGGCACGAAAACTTTGCCAATCTGAAGACTGTAGCTGTTTGATGTTTCCATTTCAAATTTTTGATATAGTTCGCTTCCTTGTAACAAATAGGGAGTTCAAAGGTTCAACACCTATATTTCCCTCAAATAAACTGAACTGAAAGGAACCGGACGACGACCGCCGAGCAGCAAAACGCATGAGGAAACCTATACAGGAGTACTGAAAAGGGGGCGACACAAACCAAGGCAACACACGGTGAGTACTATTGCAACCGGATGGAAGCTTATGGTAACTGTAGAAATAAAGCAGTCTCTAATGCCCGATCTTTCGTTTTGCTAATGCACCTCAACGGAAAATAAGCGAGCGAAAAGGAGGAGGGTAAAAGTTGGACTGATTAAATGGAAGGTGTCACAGACAAAGCGTTACGTGGGTGGTGATATAACCAATTGTAGGAGCAAAGAAATCGGGGGTAATGGCTGAGCCAATGAACGAGAAGGGAATCCAAGCGTAAGACTAAACCGCGGTGCAGCGCAGATAGGGGCCCGAGGTATATGAGCGGGAGGACGGCATCGTTAATAGAAAATGTAAATGTGGTATGACACAAAAGGGCTGAAAATTGGAAAGCGAATGGACCGGTCGGAGGTACCTGAAGAAGGGTGTCGGCGAAAAACAGTGGCTGGCGAGTACGGTGTGTCGCTGAGTAAATGCAAGGTGATGTAGTTCATCGCCCGGACAGCAGAAGGTGGATGGGGAACGAATAAATCGCCAACTGTATCTAGCGGCAAGTGCGGATTAGGGACATGTTGTAACCACTAAGACATCGCGTATGTAGTCTACCGCAAGGAGACTACCATGCAGGAAACCCAACCGCCGGAGGCCGAGGAGAGGTAGACGCAAGCAAAGGATGATAAGGAAGACGTAGGCGGGAAACGAACAGGGTATGCCATCGCAGGCGAAACACCTGAGGGACACTCCAACGGCGGCAAACAGCACCCACAAAGGGTAACCCAAACCCCAAAACTAAATCAACCGTAAAACGACATATAAACCTCAACTCAATCATAAGCGGGGCAGTTCATCGACCCCTACTCCTAACTTGAATGCTGACATTAGCCCTAACTGTAGTCCCAAGCCCGACCTTAACCCTAGCTCCGACCCTAAAGTTAACCCTAACCCTAATCGTGGTCCCAAACCTAACCTTGGCCCTTACCCTCACCTCAACCCTAACAGCAAACTTAACTAAAAGCCTGGCCATATGCCTAAATCCAACTCCACATCCGCTGCAAAACTTTCCGAACCCCATATAGCATATACTTAATGGAATGAAGAAATGAATGTTTTTCACTATGAGGAAAGTATACCACAAGAACAAGCTTATGTTAGAACCAGAAGTTGCACTTTCTTCAAGTATAAAATCCGAAGGAGAGGTAATTGTCTACCAAATGAGTACAAGAATACCTTCGCGCCCATTCTCTATAAGGTATATTTGAACTCGTAAAAGCATGAAAAATCGACGGTGCGAATGCATACTACTTAAGCGGTCATTTACCAAACGTGGCTTTGGCCGGTGGTCGGATAGAAGCTCATTCTTAAGCAGGTATCTGGAGATTGTGCTGCGTGATAATGAATATTACAACCATGCCGAAGTAATCCCTTCTAGGCGGAAGCGCATATCAGAATCCAAGTTAACATTTCATGAGATAGGTCACATACTGTAAGAGTAGCTCCGGCTAATGCAACCGCCCAAATTAAGGACAAAGCAACCGCCAAAATCTGTCTTCTTTTGGAAATTTGCAAGTGCTGACCAGCAATGCTAAACAAAGGACTGCAAGGCCCGACCGGAGTTAGTAAAAGTGGTGCAACAAAGACGTCAATACAGCTTCGGGTCAGCCGTGGATGTTCTAAAGATTATCTGGCCAAACGTTAAACATCATTATCCCTATCAGCACTGTACTAGGGTTTGGTTACTTTTTCCATCGTAATTAATCTAGCCGCACCCCTTTGCTTGATAGCGTTGTCCTATAGTGACGAAATTTGCTTCGGTTACTTGTGGTCTCCTACAGTAAAATGTGAGCTGAATCCCTGTTGAGTGGCTTCGGCCCTGGCCCCCCTAGAAGCTTTCTTCTTTTAAAAGCACTAACCGCGCAACAGCCTGAGTCCGAAATGAACGTTGGATGGCCAGCTGGGTGTCACATTCGACCGCGGTCGGCGCACTTGGATCCTGGCTGTGCCTTCGACGCTGATGTGCTAGATAACGCCCACACCTGCTGTCTTGCACGACTGGAAGGGCGGTAAAAGCTGGCTTTAAAGTTAAACTCCCCAAGACAAGCAGGACTAGCTCCGACTTATCGCACGAATACACTTTCCAGGTCGTTCTGGACTGCGAAACATTGGGCCGGTAAAAAACTTCTGTCACTGTAGGCCGGAACTTATCCTAAACAGATTAAACGCAGCTGAAATTTCGAACTAACTCAATCAGGCGCGCGTGGTCCCTCTGAATCCACTGAAACTTCTTAAATCAATGCAAGGTCATACAGGGTATGCACTTTAAACTGAATTAACCAACACTATCTCGGAAGCCATGACATAAGACGAATATGCAATGACGGTTACTTTGGCGGCCAAGTGTCCCATGGAGACTGGGGTTTCGCGCAACTGACTCCGTGAAAGTTTCAAAAGAGGCAGTGTTTTACAGCCCAAAGATGTCCCTAAGTAACGATAGAGGCGCACAAGGGGAGACCGTGATGAAGTCCTTGTGGTGGATAGAATGAAAATGGAGACTGAGAAGATTACGGTATATAAACGCACACAAATATTATCTATACAGCTGTAATTCAAGAGTTGGTGATTGTTCATCAATCAGGTGGGTCCTGTATCCACGGAAGTGGTGTTTGCCGAAACAAGCCACTGTTCGTACACACGACGCAAGTGTTCCTGCAGTTCCACATTTCGAGAAATCACTCGCCAACGATCCTTCAGGTCTACAGGGGTCCTTCGGGAGGATCGGAAGTACCTCTGCCAAATGTTAGCCCATGAGGGTCTATCGACCCCATGAGCACCATGCCACAGTTTTATGGACTCTGACAACGTCCAGGGTATCCGACGTCGAGCCGTCCCGGTAGTAGAGGCCTGGCTGGTATTGCCCAAGTCAAGAATGGCTGCACGAGGCGGAGAGGGAGGGAGCGGTGGCAATTCGTCAACTTCGCTTCTCCGGCTTGTTAGTATGGCTGTTTTGCCAAGAAAAAAAAGACTTGTCAGGCGTTTAGGAGCGGTTTTCAGAAAGGTGTAATGTCAATTGCAAGATATACCTGGAGGTGTGTCCGGTGGTGTGGATAAGTTCTGCAGATAGTCAGTCTGAAAATCGGCTGACTGCAGGCGGCGGGTGCCTCTTGGAGGTTTCAGTTGGTTCGAACTTGCACGGTCCTCCATACTGGAGTCTAGACGAAGAAACAGAAACCCCTTCATATAAATAAAATGCAGAGTACTCGCGCCAAGACCGCGCAAAAATGATATACTCGGTTGATCTGTCTTAGATTAGGTCTGTCAGGTGAACTTCTATTTGACCATGAGGGTTGACGAGTTGCGAGGAAGCACAAGTTAGGGCGCCTGTTTGAATGCAAGGTTGGGGGTATTCACAGCGTAAAATGCCATGAATTCGAGTAACACGGTCTCATGGCAGGTTTAATGATGACGTTTCTCTCTGAGAGTCTGAAGCGGAATTGTGCTGGTCTAACTAGGGCCCCCTATTCACTGAAGACTTGGTCCGTCCAATTTTTGCATAACTAGTTTTCAGGTCAGCACAGTGACTGGGAAACTCGTACCCGTCCCTTTAACCGGCTCGTACACCTAGTTGCCTAAAGGGCGTTTACTGGCAGAACCTAAATAGTTGAACTATTTTGGGCTCTCTTTGGCTCCATCGTTTAGGCCCTTAAATGATGTAAAGAAGGAAATTGCGTTTATGACCGTAGGCGAATATTACGACGTTATCTACCGCTTTCCATACGCCAGTTGTCCTTGTAAATACACGAACGGAACGGCGCGACAACTCGACATCAGACTCTGTGTGGGCGGGGTGTGACCAGCGGACAAAGTGAGCCATAATCTCCTGGCCGTATACATTCTTGAACAAAACCGCGTTGTCGTTTTCGTGGCTACTATTCGGGACGTTGGAATCAGGAATGCACAAGAGATACTAGGGGCTCGAGAATTCATGCACGTCTAAAGTGATATTTGATCTGCCAGGCTCCACGCGGGAGAGAGAGAGGAATGGAACTAAGTGACCACGTGCCCTGCAGATGACTAAAATAGGGCACAAGGACAAAGCCACTCCGTGATTGACGAAGTTGTCACGTCTATAATTCTCGTTCTTGTTGAATAACTTTTATCACCCACAGCGGGCTTAAGAGCCAGAGACCAGTGACAACTAATGTCACGTTTCAGTCTACTGAACGCTTGAGACATAAAAGAACCTGTGACTAATGGTGGCCAGAAAGATTGCGAGTGGAAATCGAAGTTTGAGGGCTTGAGCGTAAAAAAACTACTCACCAGTTTGTACTGCCTTTGACCGATCAGAAGCAACGTACGCCTGAATAAGTGGAAAAGATAAAAGAAATTCTTGCAAAGGGTCACAAATTAGAAAATGGAGATATTTACAGAAATGAAAAGGCACTAATGTCAATATATAATTTAGAATAAGAAATTCAGCAGACACACAAGAAATGCAAGCGTGTGGGAAAATAGTAAAAAGTGGCATGAACGTGGCAGAAATGAGGAGACTAACCACTGAGTACCTCGTAGAGAGCCGAACGCAGTCGGTACACTAGCGTACTTGCATAGTACAATCCGGCCCACTGCATACCGGAAAAGGTCTTTAGACGTCAAGCTGCGTTTATCGGAGCCACGCTTGTGTTTGCACTCCTACCGGTTATGGCCACTACCGGCTAAGCCGAGTTTCAAGTCGATGACGCTACGAATTAACACGGTCCACGGCCTGTCAGTACGTCCGGGTTAATAAAAAATCGTCCCATCGGTAGTTCATTCCCCGACACGGAACTCCGTTGGGTTCCTCACCCTTTTTACTTAACCACGTTTACTTCGTCAGAATCAAGGCGGTGGTGTCAACTCCGACGGGGAATCTAAAAGGAAAAGTTATAGACGAGCTCCTTTTCGGGTTGACAGAGAACATGATCGAGCCCTCTGCGGCGACGACCCTTTACAGCATCGCCGGCAGGCGTCCCCAATCGGACGCGAAGTTCCAAGTTCGAAACGTAGTATATAGCCAGCAGCATTCTCCGGCGGAATCATATAACGAACAACGCCCTGTCAAAAGACCGTAGTTCGCAGATGAGAAGCATGAAGTCCTTTATTGTGGTCTCATATAGTCAACGTTTTGTCTTTCATTGGACTTTTCCGCAAGAACAGGAAATCCCCGTGCCAAATGAACATCCTGCGTGCCAGTCAGACGTGACGGTCAATATTTTGAAAGTGGTTAGTCAATGACAGAAGGATGGGGGGAGAAAATACGGTTGACCACTTGAGCCTCCAGTCATCCAGGAGAGGAGAAATATTTAGCGAACAAGGGCCTTCAGGCAGTACTTTGGGTTCCCCATGGTTCACATTCGAATCGAACGGGTACAGGGGTGGACTGCGGTGAGTCGACGGAATGATCAAGCAAGACGATGTCGTCTGGGGCGAGGTTTTGCCTTAATTTGACATGTTTATAGCCATGGGATGCCACGGACATAACTGTATTTTTTTCGCATAGTTAGGCGGGACTGCTTAGGGAATACAATTTTCCTGACAATAATGTCGACGGTGAAGCACTCGCATTCGTCGCAGTGAGCTGGAACATTCGTTTGCATGAGTACTTGCTGAAGTCTTCGCAGTGACAGTGATTCAATTAACATAGCTACAGAGCTTTGCCTTGTCTACCCTCTCGGGCAATGGAGGCGGTTCTCTGAGATAGACTCAGAGCGCCAGGACCGTCCTTGCGGACTTCAGACGGCGAGACTGAATCAAAAAATGATGAAGACAATGGCAAACGAGACATCTCGTGTCCTACAGGGCCATTTAGTGCGATCTGTCTGAGGAACGCGAAATCCTTCAGACCGTCGGCCAGGAACTGCTAATTAAATTACATATTCCTCATGTTAGTTTCCTTAGTTGCATAAACTCAACCAAACGACGAGTGACTGCATATGCAGCGGTTTGAGCCTCGCGTCACATTATGCCGTCATTTTGCGACGAAGAAACAGCGAACAAATTACTTCAGCTGTCTAAATAACCGGGAAAATGCTGCAGAAAGACCCAGAAAATGGGATCGTTAGAACACTGAACAGAAAGAGAGTCGTCCCTCTTAGAAGGACTGTGCAGCATGGTTATAAGCTTGTTTACGTTAAAGGACCCCGATAATGTAGACGACGGACTTAAATGGTTTTGCGTCAGAAAAAAATGGACAAAAACATGGTCCAGAAATCTTAGTAATGACGCAGATAAGTCCCAGAATTCTAAGCTCAGAAATGTTATTTTTACAGGAAAGATTAACTCCAGAGACGGAAAATCAGATGAACATACTTTGGCGCGAGCTTTAATATCATCGAAGCCGGCACGCACACGGAGGTGGTCGAGTGAGAAGGGGTCTAACGGATCTGATGGAATCAAGATATTAGTTGGGTTTGCAAAGGCCGAAACTAACCAGAAGCATTCGATTTGAGGAACTCGGCCAGTTGTGGCAGAGTGACTACTAAGGGTATGCACTCATTGCGACTGCCTTGGTCGGTGTTGGCCAAGGGGGCTCCTTCCGTGGCTTGTGCTGAAATTGTCATACGCCCACGTTAGATTTCTAGAAACGTGAAAGATAAAAAAAACAGGGATGGCGTAAAATGAGAGTAAAGAACTGACAGCTAAGAGAGTAGCGATCGATAGCCTACAAAATAATAGGGTCCCGAAGGATGAGTGAAATTGGCGTCAAATTATGACATCGCTTGGCTCAGCTGTCGGTAATGGTCTGATAAGTAGGCGAAACAAAAAATCGAGCAGTAGTACATAACGCAGACAAAGTCACTTTGGACTTCAGGTCCATTCGAAAGTTGAGAAGACTGGTGAGAGTGGTAGTCTCCCTAAAATGAATGCCATGTAAGAAACTATTTCCGACACTCCTCCGCCGTGCGCTTATTTGCTTCCTCTGCCCTCTAGTGGGCCAACTGAAGTGCTCCATGAGATTGCCTAATGGACAGGAGCCTGCATCCGAAAGTGGAAGAAATAATCAAACAAGGGTTGGCGACGTTCGCAACACTTCTTAGGTGCTCGACCTGCCCAGCTTGACCTAATCGTATAATTTTCTGTCTACCGAAAACGACTCAGTGACCGTAGACTTTATGTGGACGTACTGTCAATATGCAAACTTAAGAATGCAGAGTTGCTTAATTATAGCCCTCTTGCAGTAATTTCGGTTGTGTGCGGACGATGTTGAAGAAAGCAACAGGCATCGCCAAAAGTTCTGTTGGGCACGTAATTCTGTCTGTGTGCAAGTTAACTCCGCAGGGGCAAGCTGGGATAAAATTGTGACTAGATATTGTCAACGACAGTAAACGGGGAAGCGAAAAAACCTTGTAGGTGGAGAGCGCCATTTCATCTCATTCCTTTAGGGGCAAATTAAATGTAGGTATTAAAATACATACGAACTAAGTCAGTCTCCATCACATATAACGGCCATTTGACACAAACTTGAGGGTTGATGATAAGACCGACCACTGCGCATTTAATCAGGCCCGTTGTAGAAACCAGAAATTCGGCCGTTTAGGGGACAAACGCCCTTAACAATAGCACCACTCGGCCACTGTAACAGCATTATTGGTGTTGAGAGTAATCTGCACGTACATCACAAGTTTTTCACAAGGTAAATACTCCAACTGACTAGTCTTTATGATGTCGTTTGTTTGGAACAGGTTCTTTGTACGCAGCACTGCTTGTATCCCTAATGAAACTTTAGCCGACTACGTCCTAGTAGCAGTAGATATCGAGTAGATATATAGGGGAATAGCAATTTATCGAGATATGTATGTCTGCCATGTACAGTAGACAGCCTAACTCATGAAATGTCAGCCGAAATTTCGAAATTCGTTCCCGTTTTGAAAAGATTAATTAAACGGGGTGTCGGCTTTCGAATGAACTTCTTTCCGACTGCATGCAAGAACTGTACTTTGCAAAAAATGGCTACTTAAGTAGCATGCAACTTTCTCATTGATTTCCGATGTCCCTAAAAGCCCAATTATATTTTATGGAAAACATGAATAAAAATATTCATTCTTCCGCCCATTCGGTAGAAAATTACGTCTTCTTTCAATTATATACTCGAAGAAAGGGTGTGATTCGGTTTTCAAAAACTTTTCCAATTTCCGAATACATTTGAACCCGACCTGTCGTTACACTTGCATCCAGGGTTTCCAAACTACAAGCCGTATATTTTCTGCGTATGGAAAATCATACATTTCTCTACAGTATTAAGAGAAGACCATGTGGAGTTCATAAAATTTAGCAGTGCATTTGAGCCATATTGTTAACTTTACAAACCACATTAGTAAATGCAGAGACATGACATTTTATGAATGGCCATTTCACGTATCAAAAAATCGCACAATTAGAAACTTTTTAAAACCGAATTATACCCTTCCATTTCTACCGAATGAGCAAAAGAATGAATATTTTTATGCATGTTTTCCATGAAATATAATTGCATTTTTAAGGGCATCGAAAGTCAATGAGAAAATCGCATGCTACTTAAGTAATCATTTTTTGCAGAGTATAGTTCTTGCATGCAGTCGGAAAAAAGTTCATTTGAAAGCCGATAGCCTGAGGTAACTGAATTATTATAGAATTATGCTGTATGATGATTAGTCTCACAATCCTACTTAATTAATCTTTTCGAAACGGGGACGCATTTCGAAATTTCGGCTGACATTTCATGAGTTAGCCCACCTACTGTAATTGGTTACTCCGCTTAGGCAGTCTGACATTTCAGTGGTTGCAGTTCTTTAGTCGTATTGTAACGTCCCTTGAACTGAACAGGGTTGTTTGGATGTCGTGACACTTTTGGAGCGCGGATCCAGGATGAAGATGGTGTGACCGCGTGTCGGCGAAAATAACCGGTGTTCTGTTCTCACATCCCCGCCGACTCCTCTCCTGCCGTTACCGTTCCGTATCTCCTGCTCTGCGTCGGCACTTTCTACGGCCCCACCCCGCAGTTGCCGACAGCGCTACATTCCCCACCAGTTGTCCAGCTGGTATCGCCCCTTCATCCAGACGGATCATCACATCTGCTGTAATTTTCATCCGGCCCCCTTTGCATAGTTTAACATTTCCCTATGTACCTATCTCGTTGCTCTTAGTATACGCATCCGCCCCATTTGACTTTTTTTACTGTCAGCTTGGAGGAGATCAATGACCCCTTTCACAACTCTCTTAAGATCAGATTGGCCAGGAATCATATCTAGTGCTCCACGTTACCCCGTGTGTGCTACCCTCAATGTGTTCGGCCACTACAGTATTGCGATATCGCACGTGCGCGTACGCGCCACTATCTCGCGTGAACGGCGTGGGAGAGGTGACGCGACTGCTCTTGCACTTACTTGCTTTTACTGATCTATATCAGTTCATCCCTGCAATTCCGTTGCTAACAATATGTAGGCAGGAATCAGAGAGTACACGAGGATGCTGAATTATAGCCGTTACCGCTGATAGGTTATGCGCTTATACGTTCAGATTACGTGAATGGGCCTTTCGTCAAAGCATAGCGCATGCTCACCCACGAGTCCTTCTGGATATTTTGGGCCGGTCGTGCTCAAATGCCGGCAGGCCTATGAACTCTCTTGAGAGCAGTGTATGACTTGGAGGTAAGACACATTGGTGGCGGCGAGTATGTGCACGTGGGCTTGAAAAAGCAAGTTCACAGGATTACACGTAAGAATGCTGTCTATTTGGCAGGTAATCTAGGAATTCAGGAGGCTATTGACGGTCTCCAGGTTTATGGGAGATCGAAAACTGCAAAGTGCCCCCTTTTAGAAAGAGTTACGGGACCCTTTCCCAGTAGGGATTTATTGCGGAGGCGGAAAGCTGTCGGATGTATACGCTTTCTGTAGGTTAGTTGTAAGTGAGATAAGATCTCTACGAGAATATGAAATCCACAGCGAGGACATCAGCCAGCCTACTCGTGTTGGTACTGTAATTTGTGATGCGTCCGCCAGGGCTTTTGTTAAGCAAATTAAGAATGCGGATGACCACTTTCTGAGACTCGTCTCTTCGCTTCTATTGGTGAAAATACAAATGGTTACCACGGGTGCGAACGTTGTGAGTGATAAGAGCATGTATGGGAAAATTCGTATACCTCGAGAAAGGGCAGAAGGATAGGGAGGACGAAGACTTTTTACAGTCCGTTGACGACGAGCACGGAGTTGGAGTCTTGTAACCGAAGTCTTATTCCGAAATTTCCCCTAGATCCACCAAATCCAATTCGAGCGTAATGAAGAGCATACATATGTATATGCTTTCGCCTCTTGGTAGGTAGAGCGTCTCATCTATCGCCGACCACCGTCGCGCTGATGACGAGATAACAAGTTTCCGTACCAACAATAACGGCCATGTGACTTTCTGCGTCCTCCGAGACTCCTGCATGATTCCTTTCGACGTCTGTCTGTTCTCTTCCATAAACTCGGACAGAACTGCGCCGATACATGGCGCTCTAAGCGAGATTTTCCGATTTGCGTTTTATCTTAACCGCCTCCACAATTTCTCGGAAATCATCGTCCCCATACCTCCTAATTCGGTGCCTACGTGTTCTCTCTGATTCCTGCCTAAGTATGGTTGACAAGAGATTGCAGGAATGAACAGACTTAAGTCAATAAAAGCAAGTAAGTGCAGGGGAGTCACGTCCCACCGTTCGCGGGAGAAAATAGCGTGTGTGACATGGTAATATGACTAAAAAACGCCAACCAACGAAATTTCAGATTGCATAAACAGAGTAAACAATCACATACATATCTAGATAAATCGCTATTCCTATATATCTACTCGATATCTATCGCTACAAGGGATTGTCGCCGGTAGGCCGCCCGAAATCATGCTGTTATACTTTTCAGAAAACACAAGAGAACGCTAATGATTGTTTCGATACCCTTCCAACGGGAGACCAGTAGAACTTCGATCGTAACCCCTCCTTCAAATTCTTCTTTAAGTATTACAGCCAAACGATCAGGAGCTAATCCAGCTGCTGATTTGCGGCATACCGCACCACTCAGAAAAAAGTGGATATTTTATTGAAGAACCGGCACAGGCTACTGGGACATCAACGTCAGTTGGAGGTGTTGGTTCTGTAACGACCGAAAACTCCCAGCCAAGCAGCTGCTAAGGAGTCCAGTAGACCAACAGCTATGATCGACAGCTGATTTCTGCCGACAATTAGACGACTTTCGGAATCAGCTGGTAGGCTAACCAATTACTCATTATCTCTCGTATTAGACTCTCCTAAGATGCCTTGGCGGGCACACCACTGACGACTTCGTCAAGCACATTTTTTCGCGGTATTTGACGATGAAACTAGCTTCTACGTTAATTTCAAAGGCAGGAAGTTAAAGGACTGTCGAATCGGGTCAAAATTGTATGAGGTTAGAATGGGTATACCTGTCATTACTTGAATCACTGAGATATGTAGTGGTCCACGGTACCTGGAATGCCAGAAGCAATGCAAGGCTATCCGGTGACGGAAAAGGCCGCTGAATAGCTACGTCGAGCACTTATAGAAAAGCCATACAAAAACGCAATCAAATGGTTGGTCGATGTCCAACTTTTTAAACTACTTTTGACTTGTAGACAATATTTTCGGACAGTGACGGCAACCGCCTCCGTCAGCACAATGAACCCGGATGGACAACACCCAACCATAGTACATACACCCCTTGGTATTTTTTAATACAAGTTTTCCTCATTAGATGCCTTCACAACTACTCGCCGCGTATAGCATAATTATTAAATTGTACTCGCGAGAAACGCATAATAGTACGTTAGGGAGAGAATAATAAATTGGAAGAGGTTATAAGTAAGAATGGGTACTGTGTTAAGTAAACGATTCCAATCGTAAAGTATTTCGTCCAGCTTTTACCGATTACGGAGCATCTCCAAAAGTCGAAATATATTTTGTCCGCCAAGCCGATATCTAGCCAGTAAACGTATCTCGATATCTACTAGATATCTCTTCAGTATAATTTGTTACTCGGACAGTGGCCACAGCATTATAAACCAGCAGAACTTATGGCCTCAGAAATCGTCTAGCAGGCGTTATATAGCCGAAAATAAAAGCCTATCGGGTTGAGCTGTCTCTCGCGTTAACTAAATTTATGGGCTTTTCTAGTGGACCGCAATAGCATCGACGTCAAATCGGCCAGGAGTTTTGCAACATGTTGTTAAGTATCCCTTGCGTGTCAGGTCTTCGATGCTCCGAATACAGAGCACGGCTTACTCAAGCCTGACCACAGAGGCCACACGACCTGGATGATCGCCCGTAAGGTCCCTCTGAATATATAACGATCTGCAGCAGCGGGCCTGGGGAGTTTAGGTAGCAAGGAAGGAGGATCAAGGGCGCATAACCACGAGTTTATTTACATGCAGTGCAGAGACCTGGATTTCGAATTAATAACTTCCATGCGTGATAACGGACTTAGACTGAAGGTACCAGAGGTTTCTTAGGGCATCTTCAAGGTGCGTATCCTAACGAGTACAGACAACCCCAGTTCGAACGAGCACTGAATAACTCTCCGGACGGGTAGTTCTCAAGCCCGTGGTGGAAGACGTCTAAACCCCCATTCCTCAACAGGGACTCGTGGACGGTATCGAGAATTTGTAAAAAAAACACTGCGGATAACGTTGGTTTCGGCGAAAAGTATTTGTTTATTTTCAGTAACTCAGGTAAGACACCTGGAATTTCCCGCACGAAACAAGCGGGTGTTAATTTCAAGAGAAACTTCTTCTTAGCGCCAACGCATTTGGAGGAAAATTTGACACTTGTAGCGTTCTTACAGGAAAAACTGGTTTGGTAACCAGGTCCGCTCGAACCACTGTATCCTGTATGTCTCAACAGCTTGGTCACAGGGCGCAATGGTGTCGCATAGTTTAGGCTGGTTATGCTATTTTAGTGAGGGCTGAAGATATTTAACAGATTTTGAGCATGTGCAACTGTAAATACCGCTATCTTTGCCCTCCCCCAACTGTAGTAATTTACATGCCAAACGGCTGTTCACAGCATTTTCTGGAGCCAGCGGCACCGACCTTTTAACTTTGTCATATAGAGCACCAAAAAAGGTACTCGGACAGATTCTAGATGCCGGAGTCAGAAATCTTGTGACAAGTTTCAAGAAGTAGGTTTCGCAAGCGTTTAACGAACGGTCACGTGAATGAGACTGATGAGGACGCCCAAAATGACCTTAGGGGATGTTTTAGCCACGTCCGCAACTAAACGGATGTAAGAGTAAAGTCCTAACCACCGACTAGGAATCTAATCGAACGATCAAACTGGACCGATTAAACCCATGTGGTCTTTTCGCCGTCACATATGTCTATCCGCTTTGAACAAACAGAGCTCAGTAAAGAGATTCTCAGTTGGTGTGACTGTATACAAGATCTGCCCCCTAGTTGTAGTGCTCGAAATTCATAACTGTACAACATGGGTTACGGGGAAGATTGATCGAGCATCAGCACAACTTATTCACTTGTATAAGCTTTCGAACTCGCGTGGAAGGACACCCTCAGAGGTAAAAACAGTAGTTGAACGACCAGTGACGCAGGTTTGGGGGAAGCTGCGTACCAATCTTAGGATCTGCCCAAATCAATCTTCCTATATATATGTAAGTAGAGATCAAAGAGGGATAAGAGCAGCGCTCGTCAGGCGGGGGTCAGACGATGAGACAGAGAAGACGGTTTACAGGAATTCCTGATGCCCTAAGGCGACAGACGCTACACAGCATCTCCGTTTTCACGGGAACCATGGGACTTTGAGAGCATAATACATGATGGATTTATTATAGGGGACGTCGCAAGAAGGCACTTTTCCTGTTACGTCCAATGAAGAAAGGCATGCGCTTATGCGCATGTAGGTAATTAAGAAATTTCTTAATTACCTACATGTTAAGTAAGGCGCAGAGAAGTAGTGAAAGACAAAAATGAGACAACGGACAAACACAAGTCAATATACAGACGCCCGCTGTGACGTGGACACCAGAGTGTGGCACCCAACTGAGCTTCAGAAAATTACTATACGTAGAGAACAGAATTTATACAAGATCTCCATGGGAGGACAGTCTGCCAAGTAACTCAAAACCCAAGTAGCATATAACAAAAAGGCTCGAATAGTCTCGATTTGGTTTAAAAAGTCTTAATTGTGCAATAAAACTTCAATCTCGGAATTCGGACAATTACTAGTAAGGAGGACCACCTGCACACAGCCTTTTGAATGCGGATAAACCCTCTCAAAGGTCAGAGTACAGAACTTTCACATTTCCCAACTTTCAGCGAAGACATAGAATTTGGCCTGGACTCCAGAGTCTCGAATATAGTCATGTTCTTGTGCACAAACCTGCGTGTTACGAAACGAAATTCGGACACTGGTCTATTTCTTAGAAGTTCAAGTGTTCGAAAGCTCAGTCCAGTCGCAGCGACTCTTTTAAAGGTGTCTAAGGTAGAAAAACCTGTATCGTGGAGCTTGATCCATGAAGACGCTGAGCTCGGACTAAGCAGTTGAGCACATGGTTGTAAATGAGGAAGGTTGCAAGGGAGAATGTTCAAAGCGATTATTTAGACCTCTCCAAAAAGACGAAAATGATATGAAGAGTTTTGTAGGGAAGGTCAAGTCTTAGCAAAAGGCAAGAGAAAGCATAAACTCATTTGTGAACTCAGAAGCAGCTTCGTAGCCAGCTAAGGATTCCATGAGAATTTATGATGAGAAGCCTCGAAAAGGAAGAAAACTATCGTATTTTTATTATGTGGGATACATATATATGTAGCAAAAAGACCTAGATGCACACGAATCAAGAATAATGGGAATTGGTGGGTCTACGCCACAAAAACACCTGTTGACACCTAGAAGGCAGTTCTTATCCGCAAATTCTTCTTGGGCCTGTTTTGTCTTCCACGTATCTCAAACCCCTTACATGAGGTAATTATCTCACATTCTGACATGTTAAATGGGTCGGTTACCTAAGCTGTGTCTGACCCCCGCCTGAAAAAATATCTGTTCATATTAACCGAGTGGATACACCGGAAGCAAAAATGAACGTGATTAATACATTAAACTCTGTGGGCTACGACACATATCGTGTCGTAGCCCAGGGAGTTTTAATGACTAGCAGTTATGAGCTGTTCCAATCGGTTTATATTTTAAGATTTTTCAGAAAGTAGCTCTGTTCACTGGAATTAATGTGAGAAGGCAAACGCGACGAAACGTGCAGTGTTTAATTACACTTTAAAATTTCGCGAGCTCTTATTCAGTTGCATACGGTCATTGAGAAATTACGAGTCAAAGTATACTGCTCGATGAGAAATCGACCTAAAGGGGGAAATCGTTTCTCGAAATCAAAACATAGACGACGATATGGTTTCATTTCTTAGGCCTCTAGGTCCACATTTTACCAGACCATACGGACTACGAAAATTGCGCAGGCCAGGGACGCCGATACGACCAATTTTATCAGTGAAGAATCTACTTCAACATGAACTCACCCAGTGGTTAGTCCAGCAAATCAAATAAATCGGGTGTAACCTTAGCGCCTGCACCACAACAGATACTTTATCATGCTTGGATAAGCTGCAAAATCAAAATCAACTTAATAAGTACATGATCTCTTCTGACGCGCAGAGCCTGTTTACATACGTGTTACTGGATGAAACCATTGATATTATATGTGAGCATACGACTGCAACATGACCGCCATCAGGGTAAATGAGGGAACTACCACAAATATGCACGAAGAATGTACAGTTCTTGTTCAACGGACAGCAGCATCGACAGGTCGACGGTATAGAGATAGGCAGTCTATTGGAGCCAGTCCTAACGGATATTTTCTTGTCAAACGTTGATTAAAACTTAACTTGCAATTTACAGCGAACCTCATTCTATGGGCGATGAATAGATGACATATTCGTCATAGTCGATACCCACATGATGGAGAGTTACTACTTAAGACTATGGTCAAAGCACATACAAAGGCCCACTGTACGATCAAGCATGAGAAAAATGGCACAATGCCTTCCGTAGGCACCGTTGTATGTAGGTGGCAGATGGTTCCATTCAGGGGTCCATCTATCGAAAACCCACCTGGAATGGAAAATACATGCCTTTCCTCAGTTTTGTTCCAATTCAGAGAAAACAGAGCTTGATTTTGTGCCTGTTCAATTCAGTCACTAGAATCTGTTCTTCCGATGCGATCGATGACGAAGTCGTTTCCCTGAAGAACGTTTTTCCTAGAATGAGAAAAAAGTTCATTTGAAAGCCGATAGCCTGAGGTAACTGGATTATTATAGAATTATGCTTTACGATGATTAGCCGCACAACCCTACTTGATGAATCTTTTCGAAACGGGGACGCATTTCGAAATTTCGGCGGACATTTCATGAGTTAGCCCACCTACTGTAATTGGCTACTCCGCTTAGGCGGTCTGACATTCAGTGGTTGCAGTTCTTTAGTCGTATTGTAACGTACCTTGGACTTAACAGGGCTGCTTGTGTACCACAGTTACGGTTGTAGCAACACAAGGTTTGGGAGCACCGTTCATGTGACTTGGAACGACGACTTGCATGTGATTGGTTCTGGGTCTGTCGTAGACTATTGATGGTGCTACACATAGTGCGCACTTAGGTGCACAAAAAGCGTACGGTGTCCCTTAAGTCTTCGTAGTTGCCGTGATAAGGATCGTTCGGCGGCCGTTGTTTTAGCTTGTCGCGATGCGCAACAGCAGAATGGCAACTCCACGCAGGGATTGTCGCGCTCTGACACGGAGTGCCTACTGGATCTGATGTGGCAGCTGTATCAGACTAGTTGTTGCAAACCAATGTCTGCTAAGTACTAGCGCATGACGCGCTGATCTGATAACATTCTTTGATCCTGTCTGCGTGACTGACCATTTTCTCCAAAAATATGCTTGTATCAGGCATGGCCAAGGCCTGAGGCATGGGAACTGGTAACATAACCAAACAGATCTCTCTATAAATTGCGTCGGCCATTTGCCGGCCGGCGAACAAGGAACTCATTGGCTGCATAAACTACGAGGGTATTTGGCCATCGAGTTTTACTTGGGTAAGAAGTTTCCCACGTATTCGATTGGCCGATTGTTTTGCACGCTGAATCACAGCGTCCTTCAATCAGGTGTAATGTTCGTCTGCTGGAATTTGGTCGAGGAGGTCTAACGTAAATGACAATGTTCTCGCGACTAATAAATGATATCTCATGCACCCTGAGTAGTAAAGCAATAAGTGAAACCAGTTAATGAATAATATTGGTATTCAAAACGAAAAATGACCCGACAGCCGAGCGTGACAACAGAGCACGCCAGCGAGTGGGGCGTTGTTCAGCCGCGTTGTTTTTATCACGTTTAAACATGCGATTCGGTAAAAGGAAAGGGGACTACATTGTTAAAGGTGAATTAGTCTTGTACATCGCCAAGGACCCTCGACAACAACAGCGACAACAAGTTGAAAAGATAACACCACGTACGAATAACTTATGCGCTCGCTTGCGATACGGTCCGTCGAGAAAACGGTCCCAATCCGTCTGAAATACTCGCGGGTACTGTTCGGCGTGAATGAGCACAGTTTGAAGGAGAGATTGTTAACGTCTAGAAGTCCACTTTGGGTTCGTTTGTTTTCAGTATAGTTTTAGTATTTTTAAGGGAGATAGGCCGAGCTTTTGAAAAGCCTATTTACAGACAAAGACTGAAAAACGGACAAATGTGTACGCAGATATACGGTACATTTTATTAGTTCTTATCAAGTAAATTTATGATCATCATATAAAATTTTATTAAATCTTCCTTTAAAAGGCGTAGCATCTTCCGCCAAAACAAACGAAGTCCGTAGTTTGTTTCAATCTTCAATCGCCCATTGTGAGAAGTAGTTGGCCCGTGCTTCAAGCTTGGCGCACTTTACCTCAATTTATATCGGTGACCTCGAAGATTTGTCTTTTGTGTTAGTTCAAATATGGTCAAATTGAAGTTCATAGTCTACTCCTCAGACGAGTCCGAAGACCAGACCATTGCCCCTCTGTATTGCTTATGAGATAGAGGAAAACGTTCGAGCCTTTAACGCCGTTCCTCATAAGGTAGGTTTTTCAGTCCATCCGCCATTGCATCATCTCCAAGAGAGTGTAATCTTGCTTCATTCAGGGGAGTCAAGACCCAATGCCATATTTCAAATCGGTCGGAAAAATGCTCCAAATAGTCGACCGAAAAGCTCTTCGGCAAAGTTAAGGAAGGATTTCTCGATCGTTCCCAAGATGCTCATATCCGTCTTTGTTGTTTTGGCTCGGTGAGACGAGGATTTGAGAGTGGACTTCATCCACACACACCTAGGTCCTATACCTCGTTTAGAGGCTCGAGTTCGTGAACTGTGAGGAAATACTGATATTTAAATCTCATAGTCGGATGAATTGATATTTGATAAAAGTAAAGTTGAGAAGCCATTCACACACCACTTTTGCAGTAGATCTAAGTTGTTTTGCAAGTTTAGCGCAGTCTCTGGTTTTTCAATCTAAATTCACATCCTCAGATCACCAGCAAACATTACCTTCTTGAAGGTCTGACAATGTAGGCAATCGTTCACACATATTAAGATCATAATGGGACACAGAACGTTCCCTTGCGGCACCCAGCTATAAACGGTTTCATACTCCGATTTGGGTCATCTATGCACACACGCTGACGTCGTTATCGGCCATGTTCAACAAAAGCGTGCGTAAGTGTAGAAAAACGGATCAGCCCTTTCGCGTCGCAAAAGAAATTAGAACTAAAATAAAAAAGCGGACATAGGAAAAATATAACTGTAAATGGGGAACGTTACATTTCTTACAAAGAAGTGACGGCAAAAAGGGATGGGGAAAACGGCAAAATTTAAATACTACTATAGAGTTACGAAAAATGAAGCCCTCTCAATCATCAGTTGTTGAGAGTGAAGAATGCCCTGTGCTTTGACCAAAGAGTTCTGAGCTGAAGTCGGTTATTTGAGCTTGTTGCGCACGGAGGTGTATGTCGAACAGATACGAATCAGGAATAAGAACTGATTATGGCAATGGACTAAGAAGGATAGAGGCACATGCACGTAATCAATGAAACGAGGACACCATGCAGCATGCGGACATGAAACACGCGTTCTCGAAAGCCGAAACCGATTGTGTGTATTTTATTATATTCAAATGACAGTACAGAAAAGTTCAGGTATGCAAGAAAGTTTGAAGAGGAAGAACGTAAATGAACATAGATCTAAAAGTTAAACAACAAAAAAGGAAAAGCATAACCCGCTGGCAGATTCCGTTTGTCCACCGACAGATTTCGATCATAATTCGCACCACTTGTTCATGTACGACTAAACAAGCTCGACTATTCGTTTCGTCGCCATTGGTCGTTAGCTGTTTGCTCTCTATCTCTGCCCTTCTATGACGTATGTTAGCATAGGGACAGGATGATGATAACCGGTGTAATTTTGGTTAGTATGACGCCTATTAAGGTTATGTAAACATTACCAAAGAGTTAAACACTGCGTAACAAATGGATGGAAGGCGAAACAAACCGATAGACTGCCAGTTGAGTTAAATAATGATGATGATGATGATGATGATGATGATGATGATGATGATGATGATGATGATGATGATGATGATGATGATGATGATGATGATGGCGACGACGACGACGACCATGATGATGATGATAATTATATTTAATGCATGTTTACGGGCATTGTCAGTCACAAATCCGGGGAAACAAACTGAAGCATTTATTAACTGAAAAACGTTAACGGCTGGTAGTTTTTTTAACACTTGAAATGCACGTGAGTCTACACAGGCACTCAGAACCAATGTGCAGCCGACGTCACTACTGGTTACTAATTTTGTAAAAGATGCGTCTGAGGGTGGTAAACGGAGTTATCACGTTACAGATATAAGTAACGTATGAGTGTGTTTTTATCATCCACTCATTACATTTTTGTTCCCTCTTAACATTTTTTCGCATGCCATGACGCCACGTTGTTTGTATAGACCGACGTTTGTCGTATTCGTTGGTGTCTTGGTTGTGACCACATGCGTTGGTTTTTCCGGTGAGTCGGCTACCGGATAAACACCCGTCTGTAAAATTTCATGTTTGCGAAGACGTGCAGTGTTTAGTCACCCTATCTTTCTTTTAACGTCATTTGAAATTAAAGATTTTTCTTTACATTTATGTGCAGAAGTTTCACCAACTTTTTTATCTACTCTTTTGAAGCAGTTGAGAGGCGCAACACATTGCCTGATTGCGTGTCTCACCGTCATAATGAGTCAACGCCTATCTGATACTCAGTTTCCTTCCTGGTGGGACATTCATACACATCGTGCTAATCCCTTATGTCGAATGGCTGTCCAACGCAGTGCATACGGAAACGGTCGCGCAATGATTGCCGATTGGGGTCGCACCGGTTCATGCCAGGTAGTCAACGACAGCGAGGATTTGAAGGTAAATATCATGAATTCTCCCATCTCATGTTGTTATCATGCCGCTTTATAGACCATCTCTTTATTTCGGTTAAAAACGCTGTCATGGGCGTTGCACGAGTCCTTCGCCAACGCTTGTCGCCGTACCTAATAACTATTTGACCTCTACCATCGGAACCAGCGTTTTCGTATGAAAGTTTACAGTTAACTCTCTCAAGGGCATCAGAGGGTCTTGTAGTCAATACGATTCCGGGTGGAAACCGTTAGAAAACCTTAAACCCGCCTTTCGAAGGCGCTCAGGACATCTTTTTTTCAGTGTTAGTATCTCATCGCCCCTCCATTGATAACCTTCCGCTATGACAAATGACCTTCATGGCGTTATGGTTAATTGACCTCGTCAGTTTAGTACTGCGACAATTGTGTTTTTGGCTTCAGCCCTGACACTGATACTTGTCTCCTTTTTAACCCTTAAGGTATACGAACAGATCTCCACTGACTTGGCTGGCGGACTGCACTTCACTGGCTATCCAAAACCCCTCCTACAAGCTCGCTACCACCTTTCTAAGTGGTCGCCAGCTAGGTTGGACGAATGGCTGCTATCGTCTGCAGCCGCACACGCCACTGCACGTGACTTCGGTGTCGCACAGCTGCTCGACGATGCGGTATTTGGCAGACAAGCCTGTGCCGCCTTTCTTGCCTCCAAATTTTTCGGCACCGTGCGCAAAAATATACCGGCACTTCTCCCTCCACAACGGGTAACTAGGCGGAAAGGCAGTGTCACCCGCGTCAGTACCACCGCTGCCGCCATTTCAGACAAAACGCGTCGTTTCCTTGGCCAACTCGACCAGCTCGTTAGCAAGGCCCTTAATGATGACTGTAGTGACCCTTCCGTGGAGAGTGTCCTCATGACCCTTACAAGAGAGCTGGGACACAGGAGACGCCTCAGCAGTCCTCCGCGCTTACAGCTTTCCCCTGAGACACAATCAAGACTAGTCAGACCGGCCAAGCGTCTGCGGCTCTCTCTTGGATCCCCCACCACAGCATCACTCCCACCGCCTCTCAAACCAACGCTTGTCAAAATGCTTAGCCTGCCTTCCAATGCACAGGAAAGTCGCTGGTTGCGGAGGCACTTGGGCTTGGACGCACTACAGTCTTCGATTGATTTTCATGATTCTGAAACCGAATTAACTACAAGAAGACGTAAATCTCGTGTGTTGGCTATCAAGGATAAGGCGAGAGCGCTTAAGGAACTTTCCAAGGGCTTGGACCCCTTCTTATTATGTCAGGCAGGACGTCGCGTCGAACCGAGCTTTCTCGGTCGTGGCTGCGTCCGCATATCTGAAAGGAAACAGTGCAGCTCGTCGCCTGTGGTCTTCTGGTCTCCACCGCTTCCACCTCGTTGCCAAAAAGGTACAGCACCTCAAATCTATTCTGCGCTCCTTGATAACTTATCTCCTCTCTCCTCCCTCTCTCCGACTGCCTTTCAACTTCCTGAGGAATTTTGCAATTCGTCTGTGTGTGAGTTGGAAACTTTCCAGGTTTGTCCGCTTCGCATTTGACCTTTTGAATTGCCATTTACTAATTGCAATCTGTGCTGCTGCAAAAGCAAATTACACACGAAAACTAGTAAGAAGCTCTGTTTGATGTTCTATAACACAGAGCCTTTTATCTATGACAATTATAGTTATCTGCCAGTGGCATAGGCAGGCTCGGCAACAGTACCCACCGTCGAGAAGGGGTTCCTATTTTTACTGACCCCCGTGTACTTTGTAACGGCTCCGAATGCTCTTGTCATTGACACTAAGTTGAATTTTCCTCATAAACATGATCAAGGCCAGCAGGATCGGATATGTTCGCAGCTTTATGAAGTAAAAGAGGGAGAATAGTGCATTAATCGACCAATTTCTGCCAACATTTTGTCAGGCCGCAAACCTTTTTGTCCCACGAGCTGGCCGACTATGACCTGATAGATACATGAAGGTCTGCCATGTTATTTAATCTTTTTGTGGCCAGCAGAAGCCCACCATCGACCGCTCAGCGTGCATACTTAAACTTTTTTCCGCCGCGTCATTGGCATAGTGGACATTTACATACTAACGTACACATTCGTCAATCACCCCAACGTATCCTATGAGGACTACCACTAAAGGGACGTTGGTGGTTCCTATTACTGAGAAGAAGATTAACTTAACGTTAATCTTTTTGCCCATAAAGGCAAGAAAGGCGAGTTCTAGGAAGCAGTTGGGAGTAAGGAACTGGATAGTTGGAACGCGAATTTTATTTATATGACGTTTCGGATTCATTCATCATCAGAGACAGCAACAGTTAAGGGTTGCGGGCATATAGTGGTTTGCGGTATTCATGAGATGTCATCACTACTCAATCACGCACATAACAAAATTAGCGACTTCCACATTCATTGCAGGTGGTCATATCTGACGCAATTATTGCTTGAAGTTGTTCATTTGAGTCGCCGCCCGTCTAGATCTTCAAGTTTGGTGAGACCGAAATTGCTGCGAGAGGTTAAAACAGCGTGAGCCGAGGGCTGCTTTGGATATCTTGCTTCTGTCCGCAATGTATCAAGGCGCGCAACGATTTCCCTCCTCCCTATTCAGCCCTTGGACCTCGCCTGGTCAGAATAGGTGACCCCGCGACCAACACCGCTTCCGGTGGCATTGTTGATGAGCCAAATTTCTCAGTGGTTACCGCGCCGGTAACCAACGCTAGTGATTAAATTGCAACAAGTAGCGACTCGCTGCGGATAATCAAAAGGTCGTAGCACCAAGTACGACAATCTGCGATGCATACGGAAGCTGCTAATTTTGACAATTATGCGGTCGAGTAGGACTACATCTTGTAAATGCCGCACCCACAACCTTTATTTGTTGCCGTCTGA
>CACRXP010000008.1:2100071-2124213 GCA_902702965.1 Spirometra erinaceieuropaei | reverse complement strand
GAGGCCACCACTCACGCCATTCATACGGTTTTTGGTGGATTTTCTGTGACTACAGGCTTAAATCAAACGGAGTGGATTCAACGATATACCATCGTACATCTTGACCGACCGCGGGGAATTTTGGTGGATCGAGTCAAATACAAAAGCCAACTCCGCAATAGACGAGGGTGGCTTGTTGGTAACAGTAACGGTGTCCGAGAGGTCGGCAAAGGAAAAATGCCGATGAGCACGCCTCGCCTCCACCGGAAGTCGCACTGATCCCTCCTTATTTGTGCGATGCGGTACAAACGGAAACGGTTGAGAACGACCGTAAGGACCTTTGCGGCACCGCCAAAGGGACATGTGCAGATTGATCTGCCATTTCTCTTTATGACTGGCGCAACGAAAGGCGTTGTCCCAACTTGTGAAAGCGGTCCCTGCTTGTCATATGTCGGCCACAGACACATGTGACTGACCAGACAACAACTTTTATCAGTGCTTGTAGATTTATGACGGAGGACCATCGAGCTTTTTTGTTGTTCCTCGGTTTCACTAATTGATTGAGGATCTGCCCCATAGACGGTGGGCTGTAGTCACCGCAGTTCCCCGACGCTGGACGTCATCAAATGGGATACTAGTCAAATCCAGCATATGAGCCAAATGCCCTGTCCATTAAACTGTCGTGTCTGACATGGACGCTATCATATCATCATGGTTGTGACTGACCCTTGAGGCTACAGCACTGGTTCGTCTTAAAAGCCCCATTCATCTTCGATATCTGCATTAGCTGGAGTCTGACCGGGTTCTCGAGTGGTTGTACTCCAGAATTCGTTGTGGTCGTGCCGCGCAGAGCGCTTAGCCGTCTTACAACGCAGAAGTTGAGGTCGCCACGAAGGCGGGGGCAGCCTCTGCAGCATCAGTCAGTCGAATCGTTTCAAATTATGCTCCAGTTCTAGCTAATTGCCTTCTACCGAAGAAGCCCAGATACGGTTGTCTGCATCTGTGGCGAAGCAGTTGAGCACATCGAAACGAAAACCCATGACAGTAGCCGGATCCTTGGGACGATTGGCCTCGTGTATACTCTCGAACTACGTCTTTTCGTCAACACATACTGCGAACTGTGGCCGAGCCATTAAAGGGGTGTGGCCAGAGTCATTCTGGCTGCTGGTGTTGGCAACGTGCCTTGGGTAGGAGTATAGCACTGACCTGGCTTAGCGTGCTGGGACAAGTCATCTTGCTTCCCAGTGCAACTAAGTTGGAGTCCCCGATGTTTGTGCTAGGATATCGGAGCAGTTGTTTCTAACAACGAGACACTTCAGTGTCGCGAAGTTGACAAGCCTTTCATCATCCGCGTACCAACTTTCAATTGTTTAGTTACCAAGGGCTGTCTCGTACATACATCACACTTCACTATTTTGGTATCCCAATGACGCAGCAACTGCAGGGTCACACATGGGGATGTCTGATGACGGTCCTCAGTTCATCATCAAAGACCCGCCTCTGCAATCACCCACACATAGCTTCCGGACACAGACCGTGGCTAAAGTCTATATCGGAAAATAACTTATTTGCTGACGATCCCGTCTCTCTATGTCACAGTGTCGTCCTCAGACTCTGACCAGAAAGCCATTATCAGTGCGATTATCATTCAGTGAAGCCGGTCAGCGTCTGTGATTATCGACAATGCGCCTAGTACGATTGTTTTTGGGCGACACGTGCTGGAGCCTTTTCGTCACGCCAGTCAATGCGCACAATTTTGTCTTCTGCCGTTTAAACTCGGACTTGCAACTCTGCATGATGGGATAGGAAGCAGAGATTGTGGTCAATTTGTCTCGGATTCAGTGCCTAGTATCCACACAGTTATCAACCGCACACTTTAATTGCCACAATCCACTACGAGTCTCAGGCTTGAAGGGCAGTCAACTGACTGGACAACATGAGCCTCGAGCTGAGGGTCAGGCTGCAGTGGGCTCTTAGCGGTATCCTCTTCAACAAAGACTTAAGTGAGTTTTGTTTAGCCCTACTTCCGTCAGACACTGTGCCCCCGCTTACCTTTAGTCGTTTTGTCATGGAAATGGCAGGTGTTGGAAGAGACGGGTAGACGCTTCGAAAGTCTGTCTTCCTAGAAGCCGGCTCAACTGCAAACCATCACTGCACCTTCGGGATATTGGTGGTTTTCATCAACTTCAATTGGCCAGCTGTCATCAGAGAGGAACGCGCACTGCGTTGACTTCGACCCCTACAGTATCGGGAGTCTCTCAGTTGTGGGACCTGTCGGGGCCACTTACAGATGCGATCGGGTACAATGGATAAACGAGTAGGTAGTATAATCCGCGCGTCTCAGAACGCCCTGTCGGTCTCTCCCTTCGGCCTAGATTGACTTTCCCTGGACAGGCCCATTCATTCATTTTTACCACTTTAACGGGAATCAGGATGCTATGCTTATTTTCTATGTAGATGGCAGCAGATGTATGCGTACTGATACTACTTAGTTACGGGCTTACTCACCTTGCAGTCTCTAACCGTCTGACCTCCATAATTTTCCCTCGACCTTTTAAAATAGTCAGTAATGGTCAAGGGAAGTAGAAGGTCTAGTTACATCTGCAGGTATCAGCTAGCTAGAGGCAGACTTGCTCAGTTACCGCTATCTCTCACGTGAACCTGTATTCTTTCTGACCGTAGACCGCAAAATATGCGGCACTTTTTTTTACCATCCCCACTCTTAATCGGCCAGTGGCTTCTAAGAGCTAAGGGGGGTATTTCAACAAACTGAATCATGAAGTTGGTTTTATTTATTTTCCCGCCGCCGTGTCTGAGCACCATTGTGCAAAATTCATCATCCGAACTGACTTGGTTAAGGAAGTAGTACAGTAACGCGTCGTTAAATATCCCAGTAGCAGCTTTACACGGCATAAAGTAGCCGAATGGCCTTATCTTATGCCTCACAGTGGCTCTGTTGTGTGGAACAGATGCTCCGCAAACCTCTGCTTTGCCTGTTGAACATGACCAAGGGGACCAAAATAACAATTTCTGACTTATTTGCCCTCGATGGGCAGCGAGTTATAGCACAACTCCATGTCGGGCATTAATTCTTAGTGATTACTTACTTACATGTGAACACTGACGTGGGCTTTGAGTCAGCGTTCCAAGGCAGAACGGAACGCCCGTATTCCGCCCTTCAGTCGGGGAAAATATTTAAAAACCACCTCTTTGCTAATTAAAATATCCTCGACAGTCTCGAAGATAAAATGTTGGCTTCGTGAACGGCTGTGCTCGGGTTCAAACTTGGGGTCTTTCCAGGTTTGGCTGTTACCTCTTCACGATGACAAGTAAGCTAGAAATTGCCCTCCCCCTCCCCCCAGTTTCCCTTACCATTGACTGTATTAATTTACCAAAGCGTCTTTTTGCGTCCGTCGAACGACCTGAAAGGCCTGAATGCTGATCCTGATTCGAGCTTTTGGGAGATTGGGCTGAATCCCCCTTCAGTTTTTTCAATCCTTTGGTCGTTTGCATTTCAGATCACAGATTCAAAGTACTACATCCTGGCGCGGGCGACCTCGGGCCAAGTTTTTACCTGCACGGCCTCTTATGAATATGGCCGGTCGTTAGACGACGAAGAGGACGAGGAGGGTGGCAGTCGATGGGGCCTGCTTTCTGCTGACTGCTTGCAGCCACCTCAACTCGCCTACAAAGCGACCTCCGTGGCCGTCTGCCCCTGGAGACCGCTGGCAACCTCCAGCCTTCGACACCTGGACTGGGCGGTCGCCGGTCGACGTTGTGGCCCCCCTTCGGGTGCCTTTTCACTTTGCCACCTTGGAGTGGTCGAACTGTTTGACAGCAAGACGAATAGTCGGTCGTGGCACGGGCAAGTCCCCCTCAATTGTCCCGGTGAGTCAGGCTGGTCTCTGCTCTTTTATAATTGCACTTGACGTGTGTCAGCAGGTTTAAATTTAGAGATGGCATGCCCTTACTTGTAGGTAGTAAACATTTTCTAAAAAAATCCCGAACACTCAGACCTAATGACAAGAGAAAACACACCTTTTCTTATTGCCGAGTTCAGAAATTGGCACAGGTTTTCATTTCTGCGTAAAAGTATGCTAGCTCTGTTACTGGTCCTGACTCTGATGATGGATTCGTGTGAGAATCCGAAACGCCAAGCTAACAAAGCTCTTGTTCCAACGAACGTGTCTTCTTTTTCGTGGCATGCGGGGTTTTGGGGATGTCATCAATTAGCAGGGGTCAGGTTTATCGCATGGGAGGTTTCTGTGCTAAATTAGGAAAATATCCATAGGTGAAGGATGGGAGAAATGACGGTCTTGTGCACCGCCAAACTCTACTGAATACTTATGATGAGTTTTTAACGTAGAGAGATGAAAATGCGAGTCGGTGACTATCGGATATGTGGCCCCACTGGGAAAACTGGAAGCCAGGACTCCTGTAATACGGGAACCGTGGAATTAGAAGTTCTCATTTCCATTTTGACCCGACCGTGAAAAACACGGTGCCTCGGTGGAATTCAAACTCACGACTGTAAGGGGTAGACTTTATTACAGCCAACGCTCTAGCCACCTGAGCTACGAAGCCCCACCGGATCCATAGTTGGGTCAAAATGAATTATTTGAAATCTTCCATAATACCTATGAGCCTGTACCATTGTACCGGCCGAGGACGTCAAGGGTAGCGCACAACAAAGCAAGGAAACGCTGAGAAGAGATCCTGGCTGAGTTAGACCTGAACAGAACTGTTAACATCTCTTGAAACTCATTCACACGTAGGAGAAGGAAGTACATCAAGTATGGGTATAGTGTAATAGAACGACATGGATATGGAGAAGGTGTATAACAAACGTTAATGTACACGTGGAATGAGGAACAGCGAAAAGACGACCTGTCTGGATGAATAGGTGACCCTGATATACTAGCTAAACAGCCGGTGGGGATGCAACGCTGTGGGCAACTGCAGGGAAGAGCCGGGGAGACCGACGTTGAGTGGGAGAGAGACGAGAACGACGGTACGTTGCGGGAGGGTGGGTGTCGGCCATAGAGAGAGGAAGGGACACCGGCCGTCTTCACCAGCACGCCGTTACACCATTACCATCCCAGGTCCGCGCTAAAGGTGTTACAACATTCAAACAATCCTGTTCATGCCAAGGGGCGTTATACCATAACACTTTACATGAGCCTGATAGTCATCTGGTGGATTCTAGATGTATTGCTTAGGAAGTCCTGCGTGGGCAGTCAGCTTACTGTATCAGATTTAGTTGATCCAAACGTTGCAGTAGGTTGGGCGGGAAAACTTGACCCAAATGTAATTGTACTTGCGTCGTCCGGTGGGGCCTCGTAGCTCGGGTGGCTAGAGAGTTGGCTGTACTAAAGCCTCCTTGTTGCCATGGGTTCAAATCCCACAGAGGCACCGAGTTTTTCACAATTGGGTCAAAATAAATCATTTGTAATCCGCCATAACTCCTGTGAATAGAGGTTTTCTTGGTGGAATAAAAGAACTGACGGATAACTGTTTTCGAGAGACAGAAGTAAAAAACGTATATCTATTCCATTAGTTTGTTTAAATACCCGGGTAAAACCATGAAAACGGGAGCGCGCAATTGGAGATACTGGAAATTAGGAGCTGTAAGCGGACGGAAAGATGAAGAACGAGGACATTGGTTAGATATCCCAGACGAACTGATCCATACCCATGATGACCAATTACAATGGAGGAGGAGCTGTGAGGAATACACCGTTAGATCCGACTTTCGTTATGGCCACACGTGAATAATCAGATTTGACAACGCTAATAGCCTAACCCTTACCCTTAACCTATGTGTCTGAAGCCTAACCCCTGCCTCAAACCCGTAAGCCATAACTCCCTAACCTTGAGCCGAAAGCTAGCTCTAACAGTAAAACGTTAAGGAGGCGTGGCAGAGAAGGAAAGGGAAGGAGGGGGGGTTAAAGGAAGTGGGTTAAAGTAAGCCTACCCAAGTGCCATGAATACGGATTCTATAGGAGTAAAGGCTCGGTAGGGCTACAACCCGCTCGTCAAATGCGAGTCTAGGCCTGAAGAGAGGGAAAAAATGTCAATCACTAGAACCGTCCGCGCATTTGTTTGGGCCTTCAGGCTCCGTCATGAGTCCACCCAAGCCAGCAAAAAATCAAAGAGTGGGCCGCTTTTTTCTTTCCGCATGCGTGCTTACCTGGGAACGGGGGTTACGTTATTCTACCGTGCGAGCGAAACGCGTTGTGAACGAGAGCTGATCGGTTGGATCGCATTTCGATCTCTAGCGCAAGATAACCGTGCGTAGGGGTGACCGGCTGTCTTAAGTCACTGCTCTCCCCTCCGCAGGTAGATCGTGAATTCCACATCGCCAACAAGCTAATTCCATACCCGTGAAACAAGACAGTTCGAGAGCTGTTCGTAGGCCTGGATTTCCGGTTGGAATCTTTCTGGTCGACATATCGATTGACTTTTCATCCGTCACACTATGCTTTCACTGCCTATTAGATCGACCCATTTCCAGGCAGGGGCGCATGAGGCCTGTCGTCGACGTCTGTTCTGACTCCAACAAGGCGTCTAACTACCTTCCGCACCAGCCCCTCTTCCAGAAGTCATATTGTCGAGGCTGTCGAGTTATCTTGGCTAGGGAATTTCGTTTTACAGAAGACAAAAGAGCTAATACAGGGCAAAATACCTTGTCTTGAACCTCTGTTAAAAGTTGCTTCTACAGTTATCCACTCACTGGCTGCTTCTGTTCACATTATACGTAAATGACTTGGCAGACGAGGTCAAATTTTGCGTGGTGATTTTTGCGGACGGCCTGAAGCTCAGGATGATCATTACGCAGCAAGGGGATGTAGAGAGTCGACTTAACTGAAGTGAACAGTGATATGTAGGGCAGTAAACTTGGACACCGTGAGACGATGGCGAAGGAGAATTCCTCAGCAGTACTTCCTCAGCGAAGTTTCTTTAAAGACCCAGTTCTAACAAGTCCTCGGTATTTTCTCACAACCTAACTTAAGAAGCACAGGGCGGTCTTCAAAAGTGCTGGTACGTTCGTTTGGGTTAATAGGAGTTGTGCAGCTTGCACTCGTCAGTCCAGGCGTCAATTATCTTACTTTTCCGACTGTAGGCCGTGACTTCCAGAGCCTCCCTTCAAGTTAATTTGAATTGCGCAGTTCGAGTTCGGAGTACGTGGCTGAGGAGACTCTTGCGAATCCTAGCCCAGAGGCGTGTCATCAAAATGATGCCTTAGCCAAACTTTCTTAAATACCCCGCAGTGAATGCTGTTTTGAAATTTGTTTCCCATCAGTTTGAGGCAGGCCCGAAGCCATTTTTCCTAATTTAGTCGCTGAAAGGTCTGGATCGACATCGATCATAAAATAACCTCCCAGCCTGCGTCTAGGTAGCATTGTCCTCTCAGCGAGTTGTGCGGCAGTGGGATGCTCGCCCTGCCGCCGTAGTTGTGGCAGAGGCGATCGGTGCCTTCAGGCAATGTCTTGATGATCAGCGGTTTCAAAGTAAGACCCAGTGGAAAAGGTGGCGCATTTCACCTGCATGTGATCACCCATCCACTTCCAAGCACTGCTGTCGGTTTTGGCCAAATCCACATGTACGAACTAATATAGTGCTACTCGCTATGCGTTAGTAGCACTTAATACTCAATTTTGGGCAAAAATTATTTGTATGCCGGTCTGTCATTTGATATTCCTATTTTGTAGTATTTGAAGTATTGTAAACGTTTAATGAAGTTGTCAGTGACAGCATCCTGTCTCGCTAATGGAATTGGCCTGATGGTATCCTATCCTCAAACCTGTTCTAACCACAAGCCTCCTGTTCCCTCCTCAGGAGAAAACATAACTTCAGAGACAGTTGGCGTCATGTCGGCCTCTAGCCTGGCTGTCAGCGACGGCGCCAACATAGATGAGCAGGAGATTCTCTGGTACCCCAACCATGCTGTCTACAATGATCTGCTAGGCTACTGCTCTGAGGTCATCCGGACTCGCCAGCGGCGTCGTCTCACGCCCGAACAAGTCTTACGGAGAGCGGAACTGGACTTCCAGTTGAGTCACGCCTCCACCTGGCTTCGCGTCGGTTTTGGCGGCTGGCCTGGGCAGCTTGCCCTCACCACACCGAAGCGCCTTCTCACACTGGACACTCGACTGCCTTCGTACGCAGTCGTGGCCGCCGAATTACTCAACCTCAATGAGAGTCCAGTCCAGCTTGGTCGGGGCAGGGTCTTCAATCCGGCCGAGTCCATCTTCCAGGCTGCACCCTACTGGTTGTCTGACATCTATGCCGTTCTTGCAACCGATTACAATTGCCTCCTTATGGACAGCCGAATGCCTGGTCGACCAGTTCTGCATTGGTCGCACGCTCTGAGAGCGCCTCTTGCCTTCATGGATTGGTGCGAGTTTGGAAGCACAGAGGCTTGGACGGCGGTTAATCCACCAGCTCAGGTGCGTTCCCCACCCATAATTATGGCCTAGCATGGCACCACAGCATTTAGCGGCTAAAATCCGCGGATGGCAATTGTTTGTTAATTACCCCTCGCTTGGCGGCTGCCCAGTTGCGACCGTTACAGGTGAGGTTAATAATTGATTTCGCATCTTGCATAAAGGACCTTCAGTTGCCCGCCGCGGTAGCACTTACATTCCGGAAAATTCGCATCTAATGGGTTACAAATAATTTATTCACTCTCTTTGTTCGTATCAAATTTGGCGGAGCATACCAGCATTATTCTTCTTCTGCAGTTGGAAGGAGCCTTCTCAAACCACAATACCTGATGCATGCGTTGGACGGCGGCCGGTTGACCCTAATCTGGTCTACAGGCCCCTCCGTTAGCGCAAAACATGTTGTAGAGGAGCTGTCGAACTGTGCGACCTGTTTGGCTTGCACCAACTCGACGTAAGAACCCGAAATCGCGAACGAAAAACCGCAAAAGTTGACAACACGAATTGCATTTCTTCAAATTCTGGGTACAACGCCATGGGGAAAGAGGGAACGCGAACCACAAGATAAAAACGTGCAAAGAACGCTTGGGCTAGACAGAAGAAATATAACGCGTTATCTTTTAAAGAAGGGAATTATGTGAATACTGAATGCAATCGTCGCATGTACTGCTACTAGACACTTACCCCGCCCCCCTACTGTTTTTTCGTCAACCTCTATCCAGGGCCTGAGTAATCTAACAGTTTTGTTGACCAGTAAGCATGAGCGTGTTCAATCGTTGAGGTGTCCCACAGTAATACGGTGCATAACCTGAGGATATTGCCACTGACAAGACTGGTTGTCATAGAGGTGGGTCTAGGCTCAAATGCTGATACGGCGTCCACGCGCGTCATCGGTTGGAGGACAGATGTGTTGAACATATATAATTGTTAAAACTCCATTCTACTTTGTGCCTTAGGTTAATCTGTCTAGGCGTGAGTCTTGCAGAGCAGTACTTAGGCTTGGTCTTTTTTTGACTCGCAAACGACTTGCTGAATCTGACGGTGAAGGATGGATTAATACTGGAATTCTCATATAAGCTTGCACACTCGATGACCTGGAAGACACCAATGGCCTGTCGTTTCCACTTTTCGTAGGCATTTCCCAAGCAGGACTTGTTGTTTCAGACAACTTTCAACCCGACAGCAAACTGCCTGCCCTTTACGTTGGGCGCTTGCGAACCTGTTTTGAAGACGTTCGTCTTCACGTTGGGGTTGTTTTAAGCACATACGTTGGCAGTGAGATTGTCGCAAAGTCCAAACTTCCCGAGTAGTTAGCTACACTGCTAGAACCTCGCGTAGTCAGTGATAATTAAAATGGCATTGATGTCACACACTTATGCCAGATCATGGAAAATGAGGTGAATCAAACAGAAAACATCCACCAACAGGCGAAATCGGACGGCCAACTTCTTGATTTTTCTCCTACCGCTCTATTCAGTTATATTCGTGCGCTTGATCGAAACTGCCCTATCCCTGACCATCATCAGACCAAACTCCGGAATAGATGTTATCATTATCAGGAACGTACAGACTATCCGTAGACTTTGGAGTGGTGACGTTCTGAAATGGGTGGTCTGGGGATACGTGTTTATTCATCAGCGGAGGCAGAAGACATTCCTACTGAAGGGGATTCAAATGCTTGCCATTCTCCCTGCGTTGGCCTGTGTTCGCCTAGTGCGAGCACCGATAAGAAGCATCTACTGAACCTCTTATTCATTTTCTTACTTGTTCTCGCATCTAAATTAGGTATCAGAGAAGCGTCATTGGTCATAGGAACCTGGTCGTTAACCTACTAGTGCCAGGTCACTAAGTTTCGCACGGAGTTTTTGGTTATAATCACGACCTTCGGGATAGGAACTATTGATGTGAGCATATTTAGGGAATTAAATATGAACGGACTGTTGCTATCATATGGACGATTCGGGGAATTTTAAGTGCACGTCTATTTTTTGTTGTGGCCTACCAAAGACAGCGTTTCAGGATCTAAGCAGCTAGCTCCCCATTCTCTTTATGGGTACAGGGACTGGAAAGACTTATGTTCGTTCCACGGGTGACTTTTATGTTAGCCATTTAAAAAAAGCGATCCCTTCAGAAATTAATGGCACTACCTCATGTTTCTTTTGATATTGTTGTATCAAAATAACTAGAAATTTGCCCAAGGCTAAGCAAGGTCCTCCTCTTGACTTAATGATTGTCCTTTGAACCGAGTTAAGTTCTGCTAATTGGCTGCCTTTAATGAACTTGCGTTTTGTTTGTTACTTAAAATATAGCAGAGTTGCTAAGAAGTAACAAATGCAGCGGTTTTTCGCCTGCCTGAGGGACTTCTGCCTCTCAAAGTAGATGAAAAGTTGCTCACACCGAATGATATCCTCGCTGTGGGAAGCGCGTAGGCTGCAGCTCAGAGATCAGGAAGTCGACGGTTCTCTCCTAGCCGATTGATCCCCTTTTCTGCCTATGTTGACTCTCTCGTAGGCTGCTGCTAATAGGGCGTATTGTGGTCGTTTATTTCTAGGGTTTGTCGTAGGCGTATGCTTTTTAAAAGTCATTAACAAAATCGAATTTTAGTATTGCTACTGCTCGTGTTATTTCACGCTCACGCAACCACGAATAGTTGGCCTCGCTTCTGAAGAAGTTGCATTGAATTGTCGACTCTTCCCAAACCCTGCCATATTTATGCTGCTCTCCCAGCTGATTGTGCTTCGTTGGTTTTCTTCCGCGTATTCGGCTGGTATAAAATCAATTTCATTTTAAATTACACAGAGCCAAACAAATTCTTTCGTATTTTGGTTTGCTGTACACGCAATATAAGGGTAAAAAATTAGTACTATATAAATTATCTTGGCCCAATTTTGATTGCCTTGATAGTGAGATGAAAATCATATCATAATAAAACCCTCAGTTTCATCCTGTTCTAGTGCAGAGTGAAGCCGAATCAAATCAGACGGTCAAATTCGACAGGGATAACCGGTAAACTGACGTGTTACGAGTCCCCTCGCGTGGTGGGGCGCGGCAGATACAAATACGGAATAGCCTTGAAACGGCCTGCTGTCTTGAGTTGCACTTCCGCTGCGTGACTTTCATGTTCACATGTGATTACCAAGATCTTTTTTACGCCTCATTCACCTCCTAGACTATGCTCGTATCAGCCTCTCAGTTCCCCTTCGAAGTCACCGTCACGGGCCTGAACTTGGACGACACAACCGAGTCCGGCAAAGTCCTACCTCCGCAGGTGGTCGGGCCGGCTCTAAGCGGTGGTAGCCCAGGGGAGATGCTCAGCCGAGTGCCCAGCAATCTTCCTACTCGCCTCCTCAGCCCCGATCTGTTCGCCCAACACCTCTCCGTGGCCTGCGTAGGAATCGCCGCGCGGGCCCTGCCCGATGGTCGTGGCCTACAGGCTCTGTCCTTGTCCTCCGCTGGGGATCTCTTCAGCCATGAGTGGTTCTTTGCTCCCGCGGACGCCCGCACTGCCTTCGAGGAGGGCCTGGAGGGCACTCGCGCCTGGTTCATGAGCTTTCACAGTCGGACGAAGAAGTCGGCTGCCAAGAGTACGGGTACTACTACCTACAGCCATCTGATGGACGATCTATTGAGTGCGAAAGAGAATGAAGCATGCGAACAGACTGATGCTTTCGTCGCCGATGGTAATGGGGACGAGGCATTCGAGACAGATCAAAGCAGAGAGGAGTCGGAGACTGAGACGACAAATCCGCTGCCGGAGACTTGTGCGGAGTTCTATCCCAGCGTTATGGGCTCACCAACTGCTGAGGGCCAGATGGAATTATTGACCGATCTGTGGAACCTGTGGCAGCCGAATTGTGCGGGACCGAGGGCGTTGTCAGCGGCTCGCCTTTTAGAGGAAAAGAAACGCCAGGTTCTCCTGGATGATCTGCTTGCTGCAGCTGCGAAGCGCGCTATTGGAACTGCCTAACCTTAATGCCCATCTTTTGGCTTCCTAACCCCCCCGCCACTACCCTAAAATTTCGTGCCCTTAGGAACTTTGTATATTTTTGTATACTTTCAGAGCCCGTGCGCAGACTAACTCAATTGTGTATGTACGCATTTTTATATATTTATTGAGATAATTAAATAACTGAAACGCTTGTTCTTATAGGGCGAGGGGAACTGTTTTGTTGCTTAGCCAATGCAACTTTCAGTGAGGCGTGTGAACATACACGCACGCTTTCCGTGAACGGAGAATGACTAAAAGGATACAACGTAGGGGGCCCTGTCGTCATAATCTACATTTTGGATGTCATGCACTCAGTAGAACGGAATATAAAAGAGCCATCCGACTTAAAAGCGAAGTCAAGAGTACCCTTGAAATCGAGTTGTCAGGAATGCTCACCATTTAACCTGTGGATATTTATCTCTACTTTACTGTGTAGATAGGATTTAGTTGCAGAAAATTCAGTTACACGGATGATGGTCTACTAAGTTCTTACCTATCTTCTTTCTGGAGGCCGTAAACACCCCGCGCCAGTGTTGTGAGTCTGTGTGCTGAACTCTCCCTCCAGAAGTGGATTACGCTGTTTTGACAATTTCATGACGGTGCATACGCCAACAGATTAGGAGGCTATTAAGTGGAATCGTGAATGGCGTACCCCTGGGAATGCCAATTTATTCCACATTTCTAAGTTGGCCGTTGCAAAGTTCTTCAGTAAAGTCACCGATCTGCTCAAACGTACTTTTTTGGTATGGAATTTTTGTGTGTTTCTCACACTGCTCGTCAGACACGTGGATTTCATCTGCTCACTAGCCCTCCTTGGCAAGTTCCAGGTTCATAAACAAAACACAATCTCCAGTTCCTAGACGGTTGGCCCTCCGTTGTTTCTGTCGGGGGAAGTGCGTATGCAAGTGCTGTCGGATTTTCGAGTTTCAGGCAGTCATTGGAGTGACGACGATTTGGAATGGACGATCTGAGGATGCGTAATTCTCCACCGTTGAAGGCAGAAGAGGCTCCTGATGAGTGTTTGAGCACATCCCAACTAACCATAAAAAACTTGGGTTAATTATTCAAAATCCATCAAAACATCTATGAATTACGTGAGCCTGGTGGTCATCTGATGGGCAGTCAACTTACTGTGTCATATTTGATGGATTCCAGACGTCGCAGTAGGTTGGGCGGGTAACTTGACGCAAATGTGATTAAACTCTCGAGTCGTCCGGCGGGGCCTTGTAGCTCGAGTGGTTAGAGCGTTGGCTGTACTAAAGCCTTCCCCTTACAGTCGTGGGTTCGAGTCCCACCGAGGTACCCAGCTTTTCACAATTGGGTCAATATGAATTACTCAAAATCTGCCAAAACATCATAGGGTTTACTCCGAGTTCACGTTTTCATATCTGAGGAAATTAAAGAAGAGCAATATTGAAAAACCGGAGTATATGCTAGAAAAGCGCACGAGGAATATGGAGGAGACCACTGGTGAGCCAAACCCCTCACGGCTGCGTCATGCAGCAACACAAGATCGAGGAGACACTCGTGTCTGGACTTTCAGCTAGTATCTGTGTTGTCTGTATGAGAAATAATCCATTATCAGTATGCTACTGACTGCCTGTTGAGGTCTTGTGGATAATAAGCGGTTATTTCACAGCAGCTGCTGGGTTTCAGCTCAGATGATGATGCTAAATTTCGCACAGAGCCTGAAAATCTTTGTTCCTATATGTTTGCTCTAGCTTTGTGCATCGATTTCCAGAGAAATTAAAATGGACGGACATGCAGATTCTTAGATTTAACACTAATCCGCAGTCGTCGAAATGAGTTTCTGCCACCCCCAGTGCTAACTTAGGGCGGACGAAGTAAAAACTCCTGACTGAGAACTTCGGATGCCGTTCGGAGTACTCGAACTTGAAATTGTCCTCGGTAGTACCAGAGTGTACGCAAGTCGCATGGAATCCTGGAAAATAAAAACTGCTGTTTAAGGGATGTGCACGAGTGGATATTAGCGGAGAGCAGGCCTGATGCATTGAAGGCACGTGTGTCAACGTCCCCTGAGAAGCGTTGACCAGCTAATCCGCCGGCTAGCAGCGGGTAGGTGAGGCTGGAAGGAAGTCATCGGTTCAGTTGTGGGTGAGACAGTGTGTGGGAGGTTAAGGATCACGAAAGTCGTCGACGTTGCGAAAGAGACTGCCGGTATACCGTCTACCAGAAGATTGTAAAAGGTGGTCTAAATTCCAATTTAGTCCGGTGATCCTTTTAAACAATTTCTAATTTCGCGAAATCTCCGAATTTCTTGCTGGCATCCTCCGGATATGGAACATATCCATAGAAAGGCGACGGCGTTCGATAGTGTGAGTTGCTGAAAGAAAGCAAGTAAAAGTAGTTGCGAATATCACGCCAAGGATTGTCAAGAAAATGTCATGTCAACTGAGTAAAAATCGAATCATGTATTGAGTTGCGAGAATTATCTGTCTGCCTGGTAGGCAAATCTGTAAGTTATCAGGGTCTGTCGTAAAACAGCGTCAGTCGGTGGAGAAGAGTAGATTTTTGAAGAGTATGATCTTTCTGCGAAAGAATGCGAGAAAATTCGATTTTCTTCCAGTTGCGAATACGTAGGAGGTCAGTGGAAAACAGTAATATACAAGTAGGTCAGGCCGGAAAAGAGAGGGACGTCTTACCACCATCGGGCGTTCTTGCATTCGCCGCAGTGAAAACACCAATGACCAGGCCTGTAGACGCAGTGCTGAAATGCACTCAGTGCAGCCGCACATTGAAATCACATGTCACGCCGTTCAGTCACCTGCCAATTCATCTCAGTGTCACAGAAGAAACAATTATAGGAGCTCCGAACAACAGCCACAATGTCCGATTTGTTTGCACTTTTCTGAGACGCTTCAGACTGTTCGGTCGTATGCAAATGCGCAGTCGAGGTCTGCCCTGCGTTACCTCATTCTGCACAAGCATTGACACACTCAGACAGTGTATGGGCGTATTCGGCCATGCTCGTACGCGCTTCGCTGATCACCAGATAATCACCAGTTTGTCACACAGCTGTCAAGCAAGGCAATTTTACGACGTCCTAATGGCTAGCGGAGCGTCACATGGGGAAGAGTTGGACACAATGAAGCGCTCTTCTCAGGAGGAAGCGTGATTAGTTGACGGGCGCAATGTCGAAATCCCATCTGAGCATATTCTGAGGAGTAAAAAACATCCGGTTGAGATTCATCGCCCCATGTGGATGAGAAAGACCTGTTGCTTACTTCTGTGTGTCACCATCATGGTAAAAAGAATGCAAAGAAGAGGCAGAGGTTGCGAAAAAGTGTTTGGAAGAGCAAAGCCATATACTATTGGCTGAATGTAAGAAACTGCCGAATGAGAGCCGCGGTCTGACAAGGATTTTTAGGACCCTCCTTGAGCACCGACACTTAGAAAAAGTTATTGTAAGCCCTAAGAAATACTACGGGGATATCCTCGCAGAGAGAGAAGAGAAGGAACGAAAGTAAGTCTCAAAGATAGATCAGATAACATAATGTCGTAAGAACCAGCTAAAGCGAAATTCCTCTTCTAGCTCTTTCATCTGGTATTTACGACTGAATCTTCAAGGACACCCAAGAATTTGGAACAAGACGGACACAGTTATAAGTAAAACTGTTTCTTTTTCGGTCAGAGATGAAAGATTAGGCCCTGTTAGTACGAAACCAGACAAACATCTTGGAACGGATGGAGTTTCTCGCTTGATTCTCAAAGTATCGTCTGGAGGCTAAGGTATCATCTTCGGTCTCTTGGTGCGAGCCAGCAACTTCTCTTTGGGAGGCAAAACGGCCAACGTTGTTTCCACATATAAACTAGTAACCGGATGGTTGTGAACAGTTTTCAACCCGTGAGACTGACTCGCGCTTACTGCGACGCAATACCGTTTTTGGGCGGTCAGACGGGAACAACCAATCCCTATTTCGTTCTAGTTCCTCAATCACCTGACGGCTTCTTGGCTCCCTTCTTTCAGAGACAAACAGCACAGGTTATTACACCTTTCTTTCAAAATGTTGCCCTTTCTGAGGCTCCAGTCAGGTGTTAACTCCGTACCGTAGTACAACAAAACGTCACTAAAGTCACAGTTACCACAGTAACTGCCAGGTGGCACTCAAATGCAGCTGTATCAGAACTCTCGCAGCTTCTAAGTAGTGGGTGTACTCAGAGCGCCACAACAATCAGGATCCAGTCCCAATTTCGAGAAGAAAGGGAAAGGCATTAGTAAGAGACATGCATTTTACACAGAAAAGCAGTAGTGGTCAGAAACCCCGACGCACGAACGGCTCTGAGCCTGTCCCCGCGTCTATTCGCTAGGGTGATGTGAGCGTTAATGGAAATGACATGTGACAGTCAGTCAGCGTCGGCTTGGTCAGGTGATGGGGTGATAGCCAAGTTTGTGGGGGGGGGGGGACTGGACTTGGCTGTCCCCAAAGCTGCATGCGCGCGTGTTCCGCTCGCTCGAAAGCCGTGATCACGTACAGTAGGGAAGCTAACTCATGAAATGTCAACCGAAATTCTGAAATGCGTTTTCGTTTCGAAAATATTTATTAAGTAGCGTTGGAGAACTAATCCTCAAGCAGCATAATTCTATAATAATTCCGTTACCCCAGGATGCCGGCTTCCGAACGAACTTCTTTCCGACAGCACGCAAAGACTACACTCTGTAAAGAATGACTACCCAAGTAGCATGTATTTTTCTCATTGATTTTCGATGTCCTTAAAAATTCAATTATATTTCATGGGAAACATGCATAACAATATCCATTCTTTTAATCATACGGTAGGAAATTACGTCTTCTTCCAATTTTATACTCAAAAGAAGGGTATAATTCGGCTTTCAAAAAGTTTTTAATTGTGAGATTTTTTAATACCGTGAACTGGCCGTTCAGAAGACGTCACGTCTCTGCATTCACCAATGTGGCTCGTAAAGTTAACAACATGGATCAAATCCACTGCTGAATTTTATGAACATCGCATAGTGTTCACGTAATACCGCAGCGAAACGTATGGCTTTCCGTACGCGGAAAATATATGGTTTGTAGTTTGGAAACCCTGAATGCGAGTGTAACGGCAGGTCGGGTTCAAAATTATTCGGGAATTGGAAAAGTTTTTGCAAACCGAAATATACCCTTCTTTTGAGCATAAAATTGGAAGAAGACGTAATTTCCTACCGAATGAGTAAAAGAATGGATATTGTTATGCATGTTTCCCATGAAATATAATTGAATTTTTAAGGACATCGAAAATCAATGAGAAAAATACATGCTACTTGGGTAGTCATTCTTTACAGAGTGTAGTCTTTGCGTGCTGTCGGAAAGAAGTTCGTTCGGAAGCCGGCATCCTGGGGTAACTGAATTATTATAGAATTATGCTGCTTGAGGATTAGTTCTCCAACGCTACTTAATAAATCTTTTCGAAACGAAAACGCATTTCAGAATTTTGGTTGACATTTCATGAGTTAGTCCACCTATTGTAAGTCCCGGCGCGGCATAGCTGTCCGAAACGAAAGGTTTATACGCGCACTGAGGCGCTATACTCTCCTCCACTGCAGCAGCATGGAGGAACGAGTAGAGAAATTGACTTTCGTACTGGAACACTTCGCAAAGAACAGCCACCAACCAGACGTTACTAGTCACTAACTCTATATGCGGGGATCAACAACACCTTTACACTGAGCATAACGGAGTCGTGCGGAGGACGGACAATGTGGGCGCAGGTGAGCGCTCAATTGTAGTAGTCAGATTCCACGCTACAATAGATCGCAAAACGATGCAACTTACGAATATACGGTAAAACACAGTGCCCTAGAGGTTCGCGTGCATATCGCCCATAGCCTCGACGCTATCGTGCATAAAGGCGTCGCGCGAACGAAGGACTAAGTGGACGCGTGTAAACTGTCCGTCGCAACTTATCAGATTTAATGCCACAACTGTACCTTCTATTATGCAGACCAGAGAGCATAAAGACTCAGATCATGAATGAGCAAACAAAAGCGGGCAGTTTGGAGAGGTGACTGGATGTCCAAAGTTGCAGCCCACATCCCACAGGAGGACCCAAAACCCCATGCATTGATAATGACACGAGCAGATAAAAAGGCAGAGTATGTGGTACTGGAGAACTGGATACTTTAAAAAAACGATATGTCAGTGTTCCCCCTCCGTACCATGCGTTACACAGTTACAACACGGTGGTACGACTTCGTTCGCAGACAGGAACAAACGTGGTCGACGCGAAATGAAAAATAGTCAGAACTGCGCATTTATTACCGTTGTCATACTGTATCACATGATGGACCCTTACACGCGTCCGAAGATCAGAGCAAAGACAGTGCCTGTTTTTGTGACAGATCAATCTTTTTGCAACAACAAGCAGAGATACGCACACCAGATCCCATCGTGTGAATAGGGGTCCGACTCCATAAAATATCGGTTGAGACTGCGGTATATTGCTGTTACTTTTATATAGCCCACCAAATACAAGGCAGCGGAGGAAATGAATAATTGTACGCCTTAAATTTGAGGACAAGACCGCGACCGTGTAACACCGATGGGTAATGATTAGACAAGCAGACGCTTGTTTACATTACTATAACATGTCCACTTATTTGATTCTAGCAGCCATGTTAGAGTAGGTTTAAATCTTTGGCGAGGTCTAAGACGGAATAGGCACTGAGACAAGTTTACCTGCTTTTGCTAGACTTTAAACTCTGAGGTAGTGTGGTTTTCTACTTCGTACTTTTCATTTCGACTGGATTGTGGTGGGGTGTCAGAGAGAGTTTAATTATTCTGCTTGCAATTCAGACGAGGTAACAGCAGAGCTGCCTTTCGCAATATTCAGGAATTGCTATCTCTATGGCGCGAAATACAAACTAGTTTAGGAAAATGAACACTTTCTTGCGAAAAATGCAAGCAAATTGGTTAAAACACGACAAAACTTTGAAATCTCAAATATTTATAATCGCAGTGTTGGCGATGCCAAATGAAGGCACTGCACTTTTTAGTAAATCAGATAAGAAGACCGATATCTGCCAATGGAAGCAGGTTGGTAAAGATATCATACGGTCGCACATCATCAATTAAAGTATCCGACGGAGTTAGGCGAATACCATCTGCTCATGAAGAAGCAATGATCGTTTTTTGCAAGCGATGCCCCAGAAGTTATTTTGTCAGAGAAAGTCAAATAAAAAGGGAAATGAACCGCGCGAAAAACTCCAAGACAAAAGACAAGATGCTCCCGCTGCCTTTCTGAATGAAAAAAGAGAATGCGGTGCAACTGGAGTGTTGGCTTAAACGCACGAAGTTAAAAACCGTTCAGGATGGAATAGAAGTGGTCGAGGTGTATCATCTCGGAGACAGAACGGAATGGATTAAACAGATTTGACTCAGTCGTCATAACCAGTCAGTATAAGTCGCTAACGTCTACGAGCCCACGTTACTGGCCATCCCGGACAGAGTGGTAAGAATTTTACGAGGAATATGCAAGGTATTCTGTGGCGAGTCACAGGGGCTTTCAGAAATGAAAATCATATGCCTCTGGTAAATTAAACAAGCTGTCAACTGCTCAGTCAAAACGAAATTCTGTGAAAGTAAATTTTAGTCAACGAATAACGTTTTAGGTTGAATGCTACTAAGCGACAGAATAAGAAAGTAACAAATAATAATTTTAATTGGGCCATTGTGTTTAGACCGAATTAAAGTATTTGAGCCATAGGCCACGGACTTAAGACGCTGTATGCCTTCGACATTCAGATGCCATTCGTCAAATCTGTGAGAATTTCACCATTGGCGCAAAAATCCGTTAGACTCAAAAAACATGCACTCAGTTTTCCGAGCAAACTATCACCCGAGGCCTACTTTAACAAACCTAGTTTGAACATAGTCGGCTAGTAAAAATGTTTTTCTTGGGACAGCTTCTCAGGTGCCCTGATCCAAAACGGAATAGACCTTTAATTCTGCTACCCTGCAAACGAGACGTGTAGGATGTCATTGCTTAAAATCCCGGTTAGCTGTTCTTTGGGAGCCAAGGATGTGGCGGTACGCCTAAGTGCGGGTTTTCACCGTGCCGACCGCCTGCGCTCTCTGCCGTCTCCGGTCTTCTTGACTCTGTCATGAAAACGGACGTAGGCTGGAGAGAAGGAGGAGGAGAGAGTGTGGTATGTGCTGTGCAAGTCTTCTGCCGCTCAAGTCACCGTCCCCTCCCCCACCCTGTTGTGGAGCACACGGTGAACATCGTCAGCAACGACAGTCGGACTGCCATCACTTGCACGTTCGCTAGTCTTCCATAAAGATGTTGATTAGTAATGGGTTTTGGTATCGAGTCAGAGTTGCCCCATCAACATGTCCATGTAACCCTTCATCATTAAGGAGCTGCACATCTGCAGTACGCTTCAGCAATAATTCCTTTTGGATTACCAGTGGAATTTCAACTCCCCAATTTAAGTTCTTTATGCCCTCACAGACGTTGCAAACAGTTGTACTTACTGGCACGCTGGTACGCAGTGCCATTGAAGGTAGTTAGAAATAGGTCTTCCGTTCACATTGAATTCTCCTATGTTGCGGTATAGTGGTGTGCTGTCAACTGTATGTAGATCAACTTTAGATTCGCCAGCAACCAGTTTGCTGGTTTTCAGTACAGAAAAGTCCATTCATTCAGAAGAGAACCTTGTTCGCCGCTTGCCGAGAGGATTTTTACTGCACATATGGTCGAAGAATGCACGTCCTTACCGGTATTACATCTTCGAATTCTTGATCGGTTAGGAATCCGATTGCCCCTGGCTTTTGACAGTCGGTTAACTGTAGTTCAGCACTGGTATTTCTAAGTTTGCTCTCCCCGAATAATACTGAATTTACATATTGGCTTCTATTCTTCAGACATTCTCCGTCACATTTTTGCAGTCTACTTCCTAGAATGTCTTTGTTTTGTTGGGGCTGTGGAAGCTTCTTTTCATGCAGCTTTGGATGGAATCATCTCAGTCATCTTCCGAGGTACTGATAATAGCAATTAACTGGAACTGATTAAAAATACTGGAGTCATTCGAAAGTGAGTTCGTAGAGTTTTAGAATTTCACACAACAACCCTTACTTCAGTTGCGCAGTGTCCATTTTACCAGAGTTGCTTTGTCTCAGTCCAAACTTTGAAACCATAGTGCTGCAACCGGGTCTTTTTATTCTTATTTCGCGTATGCTTCCTTTGAAAATACGGTTACTTCGGAGCGCACGCCAGGCGTTAAAACAAGTAAACATGGGCGCGTAAGTCCATCTGCGGCCGGACCACTGAGTCGCATGCCATTGGCCGCGCGCGCTGTCGATAAGCGTGGGATAGACAGGTCGGATATAGGCTCATCCAGGCGTGAGTACGCAGTGTGAGTGATGGATGGACAGACCTAGCCTACCACAATGCCTATTTCCCCTTCCTGTAGGAAAAATGCAATGCGAAAACATCTTGGTTATGGCCATGAAAATGGTCTTTTCCGTCTCAGCTTCTTTCAAGGCGTCCACTAGAGAAAACCACAGATAATCGAATTCCGTTGTGGGAACTTTTGAGGGGATCTTTGTAGCTGGCGGTCATTGTGACACTGTGGGAATGTCAGTTCACTCACCGTGGCAGTGAGTAGGCTCTCAGTGGAAAATGCCATTTCCTTACCCTATCAAATCCTTCGTAAGTTCGTCTGCTCATGGATTTGAAGTGACATCGGTCAACTCTCTGCCACGCTACCTTAGCACGCCTACGTGCTCAGTAGCACTGGGCATTAGTATACATGGCACATGCAAGACCTTTTATAAACTGTAGCAACCAGATGAAAGTCAAATTTTGTAGGTTCGAGGCCTCTGACAGCAGAGTTATTTGAGCAGCCATGCCTTTCGTAGACTGGTTTTGAATAAATCCGCAATGGGGCCGAATTTGCCTGTTTTTTAAATGATGAACTCCGCGCTCGCTTATACAGACCGTTCATGCACCTGGTGTCGATTTAACGTCTCTCGTACTATTATTCTAACTGTTAAAATCAGCTTTCGTGGACAGGTGGTAAGATCAGGTGTTAAATGCGTTACTATAGGAACTGCCAGGTACCACATTATTCACAAAGGCTTAAATTTCTTCTTCAAGTGAATCTGAAAGATTGACAAGAACCTATTGTCCCTATAACGTACTGAAGGTGCTGAAATGAGTATATTTTTAGGGGCAGTGTGACCAAGAGTATGGCCGAGATGATACTTTCGCGGAGTACTTTGTGCCTCCATAAGCAGCTCCAAAATCGTGTTTCATCAATAATGTTCATCCGCATCTGAGACGGACATACCCAAAGTCTCGGCAGAGCAGAGTTCTGGTTCCCGCAGAGTACACAATCACAAGTTACTCCACATGATATACGGACGCGCTGTAGGCCCAGAGCTAATGACTGATGAGTAACTGGTTATCTGATGAAGTTCCACAATGATGACCAGTCCAGTGTTAGAGTCAGAGCAATGACCAATGGAGTGAAGCAGGGCTGCGTACTGGCGCCTACCCTCTTAGTCTTATGTTCTCTGCCATGCTGATGGATGCCTACCGCGACGAACGCCCGGGATCCGCATCGCCTATAGAACGGACGGTCATCTCCTGAATCACCGGCACATGAACTTCCAATCGCGCGTACCCACAACCACCGTTCACGAACTCCTCTTTGCCGACGGCTGCGCCCTAAACACCACCTCGGAAGAGGAGATGCAACGGAGCATGGACCTGTTCTCCGCCGCCTGCGAGAACTTCGGTCTGGTCATTAACACGGAGAAGACGGTGGTAATGCACCAACCGCCACCCAACTCAGCCACAGTCCCCAACAGGCCGCCGCAAATCAGCGTGAACGGAACCCAACTGCAGGTGGTGGAGAACTTCCCGTACCTGGGCAGTACTCTCTCCCGCAACACCAAGATCGACGACGAAGTCGCCAACAGGATCTCGAAAGCCAGTCAAACCTTCGGTCGCCTCGAAAGCACAGTTTGGAATCGCCACGGTCTTCAGCTGAGCACGAAGCTGAAGATGTACAAAGCCGTCATCCTGCCGACACTACTGTATGGAGCGGAGACTTGGACGGTGTACGCAAAGCAGGCACGTCGTCTGAACCACTTCCACCTCAGTTGTCTTCGTCGCATCCTGAGGCTTAAGTGGCAGGATCGAATCCCCGACACTGATGTGCTGGAACGGACGGGAATCCTCAGCATCTACGCCATACTGAGGCAAATGCAGCTGCGCTGGAGCGGCCACCTGGTGGGCATGGACGACGAGCGACTACCCAAACGACTCTTCTATGGAGACGTCGCGACGGGTTCTCGCCGTCAAGGAGGCCAAATTCGTCGTTACAAGGATACCCTAAAGTCCTCCCTGAAATGCCTGCAAATCAAACCCACCAACTGGGAGGAGCTCGCACTAGATCGACCGACCTGTAGGAGGACAGTGAAGAGAGGCGCTGCGATATACGAAGCCAACCGCATCGCTGCCGCCAAAGCGAAACGTGAAGCCCGCAAATCACAACTTCGCCCAGTAAGCAACGCCGCCGCACAACCACTTCCAACGTGTCCTCGATGTCAACGGACATTCCGGGCTCGAATCGGACTTGTTGGACATCTTCGGATTAACTGCGCCTCTCGAACGGCACCAACCATCGTCCCCCCGCCTGCCTTTTCCTCCTCCTCTCCGCCGCCAAATAACTCTGACAATTCTTCTGACCCACCACTTCCAT
>CACRXP010000008.1:2029188-2098118 GCA_902702965.1 Spirometra erinaceieuropaei | reverse complement strand
CCACCACCATCACCCCACCAGAAATCAACACTCACACACCTCATGCACCCAACTGCCACCTCCCACGCAAGTGGGAAGTCCGCATCTCGACTCGGTCCCCATGCGGCTTCGGCTGCACGGGTGACTTGAGTCCGAGACTATCTCGACACATCAAGCGTCGTGGATAGGAGGGTTGCTGATTGACGCCCGTTCTCGGTTCACGCAGTTCGTCGCGTTGTGTGTGTGTTGTGTGGAGAGGCGGACTGGTGGGTTGGGAACGGGCTGAAGCAGCACCTTCCACGGCACTCTCATGCAAGTGAGAGACACGCCGTTCAACCCCCGTTGTGTGAAATCCTGGTGTTGTGTGTATGGCGGGCCAGGTCGTGCCGTGGCGCGCGCAGTCATGGTCAGTCGACCATGTCAGCCACCGCGCCCATTCCCCGCTCCAGTCTGCTGACCGGCTCGGACAGCGGCTGGGGTGTGGGAGTGGGAAGGGAGAGTGAGGTCGACGACTCAGCGCACTTTCTCCTCACCATAAACAATCTGACGCGCTTGAAGCTATCACGGTGCGCTAAAAGCCGTGGTTTGAAAGGTTGCCAACTGACGGGGTACCTTGGACCTCCTCCTTGACTGGAGGCGGTCTGAGAGTCAGGCTGCAACGGCTCCTTTTTAATGTGGCCTTTATGGCATTCCCACCACAGTGTGGGATCCGAGCCAGGCGTTGGCGGCACGCCCAGGTGCGGCTTCGGCCGTGCCAGCCTCCAAATCTATGTTGTGTTGGTTGAAATCCTGGTTATTTGTTGTGTGGACCAGGGGGTGTGGTGGAACGCCAAGGTGAGGATCCGTCCGAGCCATCCACCTGCGGCCGCTCTCGTCTCCGGTCTTCTTGACTCTGTCTTGACACCGGGCTCGTGCGAGGGAGGTGGAGAGAGTGTAGGTAGATGCTACGCAAGTCTACCGACACTATAAACCCCTGCGTAAGTCACCGTCCCTGCTTCCCTTGCTGCTGCAACTGTGGGGCACACGGTGGACATCATCGAAACCGATGGTCGAACTGTCAGCGTGAGAGCCGGCATGGTATTGCAGCAGCGTTGTGCATTTGGAGAGTGTTCGCCACTTCCATGGCTGGGGAGGGGGGGGAAGCATGTAAACACAAACTCATTGCATACTAACACGGAAACAGTGTTTAAGGTGAATTTTGACCGTGTGATATCAGCTGCAAAGGGCACTACATGCGGTTTTGATTCAGCGAGGACAAATTGATGTCCTATTGAGACGCCAACCTCGGCAAAGAGCTTAAATAGACGATGTCACTAGGAACATGCGCCTTTCAGAGGCACCTTTCCTTGTGGTAATGTTGGCCAAAGCCGCCGCTGTATAACCTACAGGCACTATTTTGTGCATAAACTGACTGACAATTCTGTGCATGCTTTGGTCAAATCGGAACCAATTTTCTCCAAACCGTGGAATATCCTCCCCTCTGTGTTCCACTCGTAATTATTTACAGTCCCGACCACAAAATATCGGGGAATAATCCAGCCCAAATTTCGTTACTCCAGGCTGGGCTATGAACCCGCCTAAGGACCGTAGTCATTCATAAAACAATGGCATGTAACAGAAAAAGTTGTGAAACACGGCTGGTGTAATGACATACTACATTAGTCGTGCATAGTCCAATATAATCTGACTGTTAGCATAACGAGTTATTGTCTTGAATGGTTTCCCCTAAGGATAGAAATATACAGATTTCAATCTCGGGGAAGGTCTTGGCAGAAACCCAGACAATAAGAAGATGTGGCTGTTTTTCTAGAACCTAGTACAAAAGTGAAGTTGAGCTAGAATGGGTGCGACACATCTTTCATGATTGGGCCGTCTGATAACACAAGAGAGCGTGTTCATGAAAAAGAGAATTAAGTCAGAGCTGGAGTAGAACTCTTTAACAACTACTAAAAGCAGTTAAGAGCAGACCCCACACGCATGCGTGAACGGCAGATGTCAGAAGAAAATGCTCTGCCCACCCACACGCTAACTAATGATCCATAAGGCTTGCCATAAACCAGAATTACTGACAACCGACATACTTAAAATGCTGAATTCTAGATTAGAGGAAAAACACTAACAATGTTTGCATTCGCTTAGCAGGGAGAAAAACCCCAAAAACGATTTCTGCAACACAAGCCATTCTAATATTAAGGCATAGCCTGTGCGAAGGTAGGTAGCCACAGTTCTCCGACTGACATCTTTAGGCTTTGTAAAGGCGGTCGTTTTTGTGCCCGTTGGATCATACACAAGGGCAGAACTCTAGAATGTTTATTTGAAAGAAAAACAAATGCATAAAAAAAGTCTCGCGGAAAATCGCGCACCCAATTTCTTGTAAAATGCGAACTCCGAAAATGCCCTTTAGAAATGCTACAATTTATAAACATAGGGGAACAGCTACCGCACATCTACCGAGGAGACATGCCAAGCATGAACCTCAAAGGCAATTCATTCGAATTTGTTTTTTTCCTAGCGGACGTTAGATAAAGAAACATTTTTTCGGTGCACATACAGTCGCCCTGTCGCATTTAGACGATGTTTGCGGTGAATTCCGGAGCTGAATTCAGTTGTCGAAACCAAGGTTTTAAATTATGATCACACAATGTGAATCACAAATACATGACCAGCCGTAAATTCCCCACCAACAACAACGGTAGGCAGACAATGTGTAGTCTCCTCCATTTGTCCGCAGTGGACCCTTTTTGACCAAGTGCGTTTTTTATTGTAGCAGTTAATACCCTCTCTTTCGAACTCGGTCTTTTTACCTGGAAGATGGGTCCAAACTCACTGCGGAAAGGCCGCTATGGAGGCATTAAGAACCCACCCTGATTCACAACAATTAGCGGCGGAGAATTCTTTGTGCGCAACCGCAGTCACCTTTATATCTCCAAAACAAACGTTAAGGTCCTCCGCGTTGCAAAATGCTTTGATCTGCGCCACGGTGAGAAGTTACCTGGCGCGGGACAATGTAGGGAATATGTCGTTCTGATATCACAAACCACAAATGTAACCATTAGTTGGCACAGCTGACGTCGGAATTCTTTTTCTCACCTCAAACAAGTTTATTGAAATACAAGTAACTTTGCGCGAGAACATACAGTTCAGTGTTAGGAGATTTCAGAAAGACCTCACATAAGGGGACTCGCTGAAACAGCCCCTTTAAACATCATAGCTGTCGGCTGCCAAAGGTTACCCGGAAAATCGCTTAAGAATTCACAGTTAACATAAGGTTGGATTTATCGCCGCAACCCTCACAAATCTGCAAAAAACCGCCCAAGATTAACACGGTAAGTAGGGTCAGTGGAGAGGTCTCAAAGACCTTTTTAATCCTTGTAACTCGCACGTCCTCATAAGCTATCCTCATTTCCCCTGGCGAGTTACAACGTAATCTAAAGTATTAAAAGAATGCTTGCATATAGTAGCGAGTGACGACACTTAAAGTTCGAATTATTTGTGATTGTTCAGAGCTAAATGGGACACCCATACCTGCGTGAGAGTGCCTTCTGTGCAGGTATTTACCATGCTTCCACCACAGGTTAGCAAGTTTGGATTAGATGTGTAAACGTGATTTCTCCGCTGGAGTTGAGAGTTTTCAGTGCATACTTCTGCCTAATAATTTACATCGAACGCGATTAGCCCGCTTTTGAGCACTTAGTTTGAGGTTTTTCATTATATTCATAAGAAATAATTTTCCCTCCTCAAGGTCAGGCATGGTGGGCCCATGGACGGAAATGTTCACTGCGTATTGGTGGCTTGACGTCATGCTAACACCTGTAAGGGATGTAGGTGGTGGTCTTCGTCCCGTCATTTGCGTGAGACTTTTTGTGTTCCCGACCACTGATGACACCCATGGTGAAACATTGTCTTTCTTGTTGAAGCATAACCCCTTTTGCTTTATTGTTCATATTTAGACGGCAGAGTAACGTTTTATATGCAAGGACTTCGGAGGCGGGGGGGGGAAGGGTTTAGTGGGGACTGGGACCCAGCGAAGGTTGTGGCAAAATATGACCCCCCTGACAGATGGAATAACGGATAGGAACAATAACGTTTATTTTGAATGATAGTTAAAGAACAGCAAAAGGTAGAACAGACGTTGAGATGTTGTTAAACACGTAAGGGATAATGAATCTTTCTGGCCTGTTGGTCTAAAATGAGGAAAAGAACAGGCGAAAATAGCTGAACCATCTTCTCTGAATTCTCAGACGTATGGAAGCCTAGCATTTTACTTTTTCGATGAAGCCGTTTTGCTACCAGCGGATGAGTTGGTATATGATAAGAAGACAGGATAGTGCGTACACAGTCCTCTGAAAGATTCGAGCTAAAGGCTGGATCATCTGTCCACCTGGCACTAGCCCATCTGGTTTACTTATCTAAGTATGTATTTCTCTCTCCTGCGATTATTTATGCATATGCATGGCCTACCACTCACGTGATCAGAATATTTCGGCGGTCTGCCTTTTCTGTGTCTGTTAAAAGAAAAAAAAGTTTGAGTCGGATTTTTAACCCTACGATAGAAGGGAGGGGGTTCAGTTATTTTTTGCTTTTCTTAAAAATCTCTTCGCAGCAAATTTTAACGTGCAATAGAGATGCCTCCTTAAGGTTCAAGTGGAGTTGCTGAGGCGAATAAAAGATTTATTTCACACAAACTGAAAACCCTTGGGCAGTTTGAATTTTTCACTAGGATAACTTTCCAAATGCAGTTTCTGGCACCGTCAGTCAGACTAGATCTCTACAGCTTTAAAATTCCCGCATACACAAATTTGTTCAAAGAGTGGATAAGTCAACCTCCACGGATTTTCATGTTCGGTACCAACACTGTTGAACTGAAATATTCTTAAACATCAAGAAAGAACTGCGGTTCCTTGTGTTCGAAGGCAGAGCACAATATTCCGTGTCCGAGGCATAATAGTTAGTATTTAGTCTGCGGATCGCTGCCTATTTTTCTGACAGAGCATGAAGGCAGCCGCGAACGGACGGCTGATAAAACGATAAGGGAGCAGCAAGAACCACCAGATCTATTGTGATGTCATCTATTATTAGAGCTTCCGCAACTGTTTTTAAAATAGTATGGTTTAGTGAAACGTCCCATCATCCGGATTCTTTGTAATTCCTTAAACTGAACTCTAATCAGGAAATTTTGATGTCACGATATATAAATGAGAATGCGAGACAACCAAATGACAGAGGTTAATGATTTGATTGGGAAAACGCTGTCAATATTCAGAGTTAGGAATAGATTTTATCCGAAGCACAGGTAATTATCGCAATTTCTGCTGGTCGCAGCGACATTTATCATGCGTTACCTAAAATTCTGAGGCAAGTTTCCTATTAGAAAGAGATGCTTAGGTTGGCTTGCAATGTTGATTATCGTGGATCCCAATCCCAGGATATTTCTGTCACATTACGATGTCAGATTTCGAATGAGTTCCTTTCCGGCGCCTGCAAAAACCGCGTTTATCAAAAAGACCGTTGACGTAATTTGCATTTTTAATCGATTTTCTATACCACAATAAATTCAAAGAAATGTGGACGCAGCCTTGCATACAAATATTCTTTCGTGCGCCCTTTGTGTACAAAAGCAATTCCACTGTGTACAAAATTGCATTTTTGCCGAAAAAATGCGCCAGAATACACATTTTGTCAAGCGGCGCATGCAGTAAGGATGGTATTTATTAGTCAACCTAAGATTTAGGGGTCCATATGACGGTTAGTCGAACAAATGTGGTTCTTCTTCTCCCTGGAAATTTTAAATTACTAACGGACATTTGATTGTTCCCATGCGACGTAAGGAAAAATGCATTTCTAATTATTTTCGTCCAATTTTTTTCAATAAGTTCTTCATTTGGGGTTAAAACGACGACAAAAGTCCTTAACATTGCAAACAGTGTAATATAAAAGAGGAGAATTTATATAGTCGGTTTCACAAGCAATATCACCAGTTTATTACTTGATGTTATAGGACTATTTAATCAGAGTATCGACCAACAAGCAGGGTGATTTCTTTATTCGAACCTCTTTACACTGTAGCTCGAGGCATTTTAAAGCCAAAATTTGACGAACTTTCCAGCCTATCTGTCATCTGGGTGCCCTGAAGTCACGTTTTACGGTAGTGTTAAACAATTGTTGCCAAACTCATGGACGAAACCATTAAGTCAGAGAAATAATACTGCTTTGCAAACATGTCTGAAAAACAAAAATGGATTCCTTTTGTAAAAGTAAGGACTTCTATTGCAAGCAGTTTTTCGATGGATCGCAACCCACGGCATCACATAAAACACTATGGACCGAAGCTCTTGAGAAATGTCGAAATAAGAGACTCCGTTATCCAATAGAAATTCTCATGCAACTAAGGTGGTAGTGAGGTCTGGCATCAAACACTGTCCATGGTAAGTTTCTGAACGTTAATATGACAAGTTTTCAGTCAAGTTTACTTGTCATACTCGGAAAAATCTCCACTTAAGCAGCAAAGACTTTCAGTTGGTCTGGGACGCCTGAGTTTAGTCAACCACATTTTTAGAAAGAACGCTTAAGACAGCATCTTCATATTGAACATGCGAAAATGACGCCTCTTGAAATATTAATTTTACAAATAGCGATCGTTTGGTTTTAATCACATGTATAATGATAAGCGCTATTGGGGGCGGCACGCATGAACTGTGACGCAGTACTAACGCTGCTCACAAAATATACAGCACGCTAAAATACTCACAATCCTTTATGACTCCTCAGGGGGACGTGGTTGAGTACGCATTTCTGAATATTTAGAAGAGTGAACAATAGATCTTAATATTCCCAGACAGGTTAGACTGTCTATAGTTTGTATATGTGAAGGGAAAATTAAAATGCAATGTGCACTCGAAAGTTTTTTTCGAAAGTGAACTTTTACCCGATTCACTAATCGGATCAAACTTACTCTCCGGAAGTTAACTACGTAAAAATGAGACAGGCACTAACAGGTTGAAGATCCCCGTTTAACTTTAAAATCTCGCAAATTGCATAACCACAATAAGCGTGTCTACATACGATAGCGGCGTTGCGAAGGGAGCATTACAGGCTGTTTTTCAAAGTTCGGTTACTGGAAGTGTTTAGTCTTTGTGGAAAAAGTTAACTAGACGGTAAACAAAAAAAAACCGGAAGGTCTGCGAGTCAATCTGTTTGGTAAGCCCTGTGAAACCGCACCTAGACTGCCAATGCACACGATTTCTTTAAGGTTTTTGCAGAAACATGTATGAATTTGCCCAAAAGTAAAACTATTAAAAGGTATGCATGTTAGCTCAGATGTTTTGTTTTCCCTCAACATTAGGAAAATCACCCTTATCAAGACAAAAGTATCGGAAAATAGACTGATTTCATCGCTTGACTATCTCTGATTTTACATTGCCATACAGCCTCATGGAAGCACAGGAAAATATTGAGACCGAAACGGGCAGAACTGCCCCCGGTGAATGAATTTTGTTCAGGTGCATGATAAGTAAAATAGCCTTTATATTTATTTACGCACACAACCAGTACTAGTGTCCTCGGGAGAAACATGAGACACGAGACGTAACCAGCGTCCACTAGCAAAATTATCTTGGTGTCCAAAAGAATCTGTCACTTCTCATTAAATGGACATCTACCTCAGAATCCTCTGTAAAAACTGGAAATCTTAGGGTTTTAGTGCATGCACCATTTCTTCTCAGTATTTATGTGTGCTTGCGCATGCCTCATTTCAGAAATTGTAGATTTCCATTATAGTAAGTGTTTGTAACGCTATGCCGGACGTCAATATTCTGCCCATAAAGTATTCATGATGGAGCTGCATTTATTACCTTTTATCCAAGCTTAGAACAGTGCCGCCAATCTCTGCGTAATGACCTTATACGAGGTGCGGATTGGTTGCATAGCCTATAGATTTTGCAAACAGCCTAATACTAATTTTAACCGACTGTACTTTAATTTGGGCATAGAAAATTGCCACTCCTTCATGCTACCTGCAGACTGCTGTAAATTACAGGCTATAATTATAGACTTCCAGGTGTTTCAGACTGGTAGACCTATTGTGCATATTGTAACGACTTATGAATGGGAAATTTGATTCGTTGTTTCAGCGGTAGCCCCTCGGTGGTTATTGTGTACTCCACGGTATATTTGCTATTGCTCACTGAAGTATATGCGAGTAAATGAACACTGTATGCCTTGTGTTACCTTATATTTATCGAAATTTCACTTAAACAAAAGAGGAATTGTTGTAACAGTATGATGAAAAGCGAAGATCGCGCTTCGGGTCTGCCTACGTATCCTACTGAACATAAATTTGAATTGGTCCTACTGTCTACCTAGGTTTAGGCGCTGCTCTGCAGTCGCGAATACCGGAAAGTCCTAAAGTCAATACAGTGACAAAAGCCTTGTTAGCGTGAACGACTCAAATGTAGGACATAGAGCTTTCAGTTTGCGTTTTAAAATCCCATTCTGACGATCATTGTCATTCGTTTTCGTCCCGCAGTCAGTGGGAAGTCTGCTTATATTAAACATAGTGATATGTTTTGGGAATTTAGAAGACTTGGTGGAGTTCCATGTTATTCCACCTCCTTCCTACCTAGAGCCATCTGTCCATGAAAAACAAATATCGAAATCGCAGTGAGGACTTCCTGTTAAACCTCTTCTACTAAAGGTAGCGAGAAGGCTATAGACTTAAATTTTAGATAACAGTCCAGAAAAGGAACTAAAACTAAATTTTTAGTATATTTAGCTTTTTAAAAGTTCTTCACTTCTTAAATAATTTTGATTTCGACCTGCTATTACATTTGCGACTGGGATGTTTAGTCTACATGCTGTACACATTCTGTGAAAGAAAAACCATACATAGCTCTGTGCTATTAAGAAGATATCATCTCAGGATTCAGAACATTTTGCAGTGTATACGAATTATGTTTTATACTTTGTGAGGGGCATTGGCAAACGGAGAGATGTGATGATATTTAAAAGAATATTGCATACTCAAAAGAATCTCAAAGTTGTGAGCTTTTTAAAAAAGTGAAAAAAGGGCTTGTGGAAATAAAAATTTAAAAAGCGTAATTTGCCACCAGATGAGTGCAAAAAAGGATATTTATATGCGCGTTTTCTATAATGCACATGCGAGTTTATAAGTGTACCGAAACCAACATGAAAATGCATACTACAGTAGATTTGCTGATTCGTGAAATGTGAACCGAAATTCTGAAATGCGTTTTCGACTCGAAAATGTTACTCAAGTAGGGTTGCAATATAAATTCCAGTGCAACATAATCCATTAACAAACGAGTTACCTCAAGACGCTGGTTTTTGAACGAACTTCTTTCCAGCCGCCTGCAAAATTTCCGTTCTGTAAGAAATAACTACCTAAGTAGTATGACTTTTTCTCATTGATTTTCGAAGTCCTCATAAACGCAAATACATTTCATAGAAAGTATGCATAAAGATACTTATTTTTACTCATTTAGTACAAAATTACGTCCCCAGATTTCATACTTAAAGGAATGATATAATTCGATTTTGAAAAGCTTTTCCAATTCCTGAAGTTAGTTTGAACCCAACCTGCCGTTATCTTTGCATTCAGGGTTTCCGGACTACAAGCTGTATATTTTCCGTGTACGGAAAATCACACATCTTTATATAGTAATAAAACGAGATTATATAGGGTTCGCAAAACTTACTAGTTGATTTTAGCTTTTTTGTACACTTTAAAAGCTACATTCGTAAGTGCAGAAATATATATTTAATGAACGGGCATTTGACTACAAATGGTCTTAAAAAATCTCATAATTAACTTTTTGAAAACTAAATTATACCTCTCTTTTAAGCACAACATTTAAAGAAGGCGCAATTTTCTACCAACTGAGTAAATATGAATATCTGTGTGGATATTTTCAATGGAATATATTTCTATTTATAAGGTCATCGAAAATTAATGAGATAAATTTCGCATTATTTATGTAGCCATTTCTTACAGAATGTCGTTTTTAAGGGCAGCCGAAAAGAAGTTCACTTAAAAATCGGCATCCTGAAGTAACTGAATTATTGTGGGATTTTGCTGCACGATGATTAATATACTAACTCTACTTAAGCAATCTTTTCGAGTCAACAAGGCATTTCAGAATTTCGGTTCACATTTCATGAGTCACCACATCTACTGTACTTATGTGGTCATTTTCGCTCAGTGTAGTACACGCAGGCAGTTGAAAGGAAGCGTAATCAAAGGTTGGCGTCTTGGCGTGGCTATAGTTTCCTGAGATTATGATGTGATAATCAATGTTACAAGCCCACCTAAGTAATCTCACCTAGTCGAAAAAGCATTTGAGAGTTTGTGTTAGCATATTGTGTGGTCGGTCACCGAATGTAGACTTACACGCCTGAATTTTGTCAGCTGCCAACGTAAACGATTTGTACACAGGATAAATGTTGGTCCGTCTAATTATAAGTAGAAAAGCGTTGTCCATGTAAACACAAAAGAGACTTCTCAAACTCCTACCGGTGCATTTGGCTATGATTTTAAAACGTGCACACAAATGTTAAGGACAGCTTATAAGTTGTTTTGTCGTTCACTAAATAAATAACGTCTCACCACTACTTTTGAAAGGTGGTTGTCTTAGATTTCGAAACGAATTTCTTTGAAACACACCGAAAACACTTTCGATGGAATAGCGGCACAAGCTGTTGACTTTGGCTTCCAAAGTCAAAGTTCTACCGTTTTGAATCAGGCCATTCAGGCGATACTTCCATTTGTGAAATTTGTTTACAAAATAATCGAACACATGTCTTTAGTTTAACAGGTTTCATATACCCAAAAGGATCAGAGTCATCTACCAGGTTGAATGTATCATTTAGGGAGAAATTCAAGTTAACCGATCGAATTTTTATACAACTGTTGCAAAAACATGCCATAAAAAGAATTTTTGTCTGCAGAACAGGAAACAAAAGTTGTTGAAGAAAGATACTTTCCTAAAATACTCAAATATTAGAAATGTCAAAAAACCAAACGAAAATGCGTTTAGTCTTTTAATTGCAAGGCAGCTTACAGACGAGCTTACATAAGAACATCAAGTTCCAATCATTCATAACCGGGACTCGAGAAGTTAAGCGAGCAGTTGGCGACTTATCTGACACAGCAAAATTTACTAGTACAAATACAAAATAGATCTGAAAAAGATGAACGATCTCTGTTTAATCTCAACCCTATCTAATTAGAGGGGTTATATAAACCTTTAACATAATTAAGGGTATTAGATAAAGAGGGCAAAGAAACGTGTGCACTCTAATCTTCGCAAATGAAAATCTCAAAACGACACTTTGATACTGATTACATTTTGCAGTGATCTGTTCTGTAATTAGGACCTGGAATATTTGTCAAGAACATCTTGCTCCGGGCTAACAAAACAAAAACATTCCTGGTTCACGCTAAATTGTAATATAGTTTTTGGGTGTTATTTTCACCATCTACGGTATAATCGGGAAAACCAAGGGTAGTTCTTATGCAAAGTCAGTGTTGATGCGATACATACCTTGTCATTTGTTCACATTTCTTGTGCTTATGACAATAAAACTTTTTAAGCAGGTTGGAAGAACTGAAAGTGTCGATTTTACATACGTGAAAAGAAACATGACTGCTTCGTTTTACGACAGAACGGAGATAATTTATGATTTTTGTCAGTTTTAACTTCTCGTTTCCATAGCCTACCTGAGTGTTGTTAGCAAAAATATGGGTCTCCTAAAATTCTTTATCAGTGATATTTGTAATCCATACAATCATGCGGCTGGTCTGATGAAAAAATAAGAAAAGTGTGAGATAGCCTTTGGGGAAAATTGCGTCTTCGTTAGTCACGTGGCCGACTTTGCCATTATACGTATTGGACTGTGAGGATTCAAATGCAAATGAGGCTGGTTTAAGGACCGTTAATCCGACTAATCCCCAACTGACGTAGTAGGTTGAGAAAAAATAGATAACAATTGCCTCAACTTTACTACGTATAAGCATTGGGTAATCATGCAATTATCGCTTTTTATCCCTTTATTATAGAAAGCCAGATATCCGCACTAATTGATAGTATATGGATCGAATGAGAACCTCTCCTTACTGAAAATCTTAATAAAAGTAAAACATTTTCATGTTTTCCTATCCAGACAAATCACAAAATGATGCTTTGAAGCATGTATTTCCTATTATATTGGTCTACCTAATTAGATCCTTTTCCGTAGCTTGGCCTTGAAACTATTCCGATTAGTTTTCGCTGCTGTTCTTCTTTCAGTATAATACTCTCTTGTAAGTAATATTTTTCGCGGAATGCTACCGGTGCAGTTAACCCAATAACAGCACTTCCCTCTATAGGTAAGGTGATTCCATACCAGCAGCACAGGTAATAGTCGAAAACCCATACATGCGTGTTCCGCCGATAATTTGCCGCTGCATGACACAGCTGCGAGGGGTTAGGCCCGTCAATGGGTCCCGCAGCATTCCCTGTCTGCTTTCTGGTAAATACTCCAATTTATAAATCGTCGCTTTTAAATTTCCTTAAAAATTTACTGCAAACTTGGAGTAGGTCAGCATATTTAAGGTCCCACCGACGAGCCGAACCCCTCGCAGCTGGGTCATGCAGCGACAAAATATCAGCGAAATACGCGTGTATGGACCTTTGGCTACTACCTGTGCTGTTAGTATGGAACTACCTTCCCCTAAAGTATACTACTAGCTTCCTGTCGGCAGTTAGTGAAAATTACGTAGTTATCCACTGTGGCTGATGGACTTCGGCCCAAACCTTCATATATAAAAACTTTGGTCTGAGCCTATAGATCCTAAATACACTGATCTACTCCAACTTTTCAGTTAATTTCTAAGGAAATTAAAAAGCAGCTTTCTCTAGGCAAACAATTAATCTTTAAAACCTGACATTTTGATGTGTAATTATCATGAACTGGCTCTTCTGATCCTGTTCATCTTAAGACTCAGCCATGTCCTAGAGTACAGGATTATTTTGGTTAATTTCCGGGTTTTCGTATACCCATTTTCTGTGGTAAAATTTCAATCTGGCGTCTGAAGGCAGTACTATCAAGGTGTTCAAATATCCAGAATGTCTGAGAGCCAATGCGTTTTCCCATCAACAAGACTAGCAGCTTTCCGTCCATTATAGTCGGTAAATGCTGTTTTCCGGAGTCCAAAGACATCTTTTAAAATTCTTTTTATCATTTGTGTCAATTCCACATTTCTAACATGTATTTTTGCGCTGTTAAAAAATCAACGAGCAATCTTTTTTAGTCAAAGCTACTTGGCCAAACATCGCATCACAGGCACTTAAGAGAAGGAAAATTACTAGCTAATCCCATTGTAGACTACCTTTGGTTACATTTTGTGGGCGGAGAATATTTAATAATATCCTTCCTCGAAAATGCGCATCCCTTTATCTTGTTAAATTCTTTGCAAAAGTACTAATTTTTAGCCTAAATTAAACATCATGCCAAATTAATACCTTTAAGCCGTCATTAGTATTGCATGGTTATTTCAACTTTTTCATATGTGATAGTCGTAAATATCGGTAAAAAGTACTATAAGGGATCGTAAAACTTTCTAATGATAATCATAATATCATATCACTAAAATTTCTTCTATTCAGCAATAGATCTTGAAGGAAAATTTGTTGACGTTTACCGGAATTGGACGAATTGCATTTACACTTTTCTTGTAGGGAGAGATCACCACGCATATGTTTTAACACTCTGCACCTTCATATCTTTGGAGAAAGGTACTCCGAATACCCTTCAAATTATGTACTTGCATAATTTATAAATATCCCCTGGTGCGACCGCAGAAACAAAAATAATTTTTATGCCGCTGCTCCGTTGGGGGCAGTAAAGAAGGTTTTACTGTAGGAATCTCAAAGACCACCAAAGCAACCTTTCAGAACAGTTCAATACGCATGTTGTATTGATAGCTGACAATGTAGTTATGCAAGTCGTCTTTGAAAATGACATGTGACAATAGACTTTTTCGTTTCATTGAGAAAATTGCTTAGTGAGTCCTATTTCTATCTGACCTTTCTGCTGGAAGTTGCAAAATGCGTCTAATTATGTTATAGAAAGATGTGTATGGTTAACAAAGTTTGTATTAGTACGCCGTCATGCTCACTTTTTATTACAGAAATGAATATCCTTCAAAATTGCTCATTTAAATTTTGCCGAAGAGTTTCTGAGTTTGCTTTATGTGACTTTTAACAAACAGATTCATCTACACGTAGGGGAGGGGGCTTAGTTCGAAATGGTTTCCCCTACCTTTTCCCTAACTGCCGTGAATGCTGGGATAACTGTCTCAACATTATTAAGTCCAATCTCTCTAATATACCTGCTGAGAAACTGCAAAGAAAAAGCACACAATTAATGCATTGTGACTCCTCCAAAACTTCGAGAATTAATAACAAACATTCCTTAAAGTTGAGTTCATGAGCTACACTGTCTATATATTCTACTAAAAAAAAGATGCTTCGGAATCAAGTTGAGTGAATTTATCCGCATAGCGGAGAGCCCAGGATATAGCGTCCCACAAAGAGCACGCTTCTTTGTAAACCGCCGTATGTAAGCATTTCTTAGTTTCTCAAAATTACGAGCTACGAATTCCTGTTCGAATAGCAAAGATACATCTTTTTGGCATAATAAACCACATGAACCCTTCTCGCGGTCTGTTGGCGACATGAGGACAGCGCAGTGCTCACTTTTTTTATTACAGAAATGAATATCCTTCAAAAATTGCTCATTTAAATTTTGCCGAAGAGTTTCTGAGTTTGCTTTATGTGACTTTTAACAGACAGATTCATCTACACGTAGGGTAGGGGGCTTAATGATGTGCCCACTTTCAGAAGTATACTCGTGTCCAAAATCTGGCTGGTTAGATGTGCCCTCTAGGTCATCTACAAACTTTAACATCGTAAATTATGTTCTAATAAATCCACTAATAATGTATATTATTAGTGGATGATGAGGGCGAGAAGAACAAAACCAAAAGCAATACGCGCATCGGTTGGGACAATTACTCAAAATTATTTTACTGGTATTCCCGAAAGACGATGTAATTGTCTTTATTTTAATCCTTATTACTTTCCAAACCGATTAGCTGTAAATTTGCTGTTTATGGAGGCGGAAAATACCGCAACAGAATTGAGGAGAGCCACAGGAGTACTTTTTTTAAAATAATCAAATCATTAAACGGGCCATGTAAAATTAATGTAAAGGAATAATGCTTGGTTCGCCAGCTCTGTACTTCTAGTTTCTTAACGTACATGATATTCCGACCTGGAAAGGAGAGATTATATGCGCTAATTTCCTGGTAACTTAGGCAGGAAACCGCTTAGTGCAAGGTAGGAAAGTCGCTTTCGCTCAAAACATTTAAGGTAAAGGGCCGGATGCGTTTACCTTCTTGTTTTGTTGGTTTAAAGCCTTATTCACTGAAGGCTGACTTGTATATGACTGCGCCTCAAAATGTAGCAGAACGCTTTCATGCAAATAACGATTGGGGGATTATTTAGCCTATTCTTGACATGTTTTTCTGGCAACTTGTGCAACGCTTTAGTTGTGGCGGACAACAGACCAAATGCTGTGACGTAAACCACGTGTGATATTGTTTACGAGGATACCGTGCATCCGCCGTCCAGGATTCTAATAAAGGCAACCTGCGGCCAAATCCATATGGTTATGAAGCTCGAGATCCTGCCGCTTGTGACAGGACCTGCTTATTTCTCAAGTCGTTATGACCACTAACTTCGGTTACTAGGCTTGCTCAATAACATTTGGGCATTTCGGAAAATAGTGTCAAGTTGTATTTGATGAAATGAAATACAAAAGTATCTAAAAATCAATGGTTAATGTTTCAGTTTACTGAATTTTTTGTGGAGGATTGTGTACTTGTTAAAGGAAGCATGCTGATAACTTGAAACATGCTTCACCCACAGAGTCAGACACCTTGTGGATTCGTGGACATGTAATTACGAGTGCGTGACTAAGTTAGTACTAGTGCGGTCCATATAACCAGATAAATTCTCTCCTGATGCATTTTCGTTGTTGAGTGAGGACTCCGTTGTGTGAATTGGCAGAGTTGTTTTGGTTACGATTAGTCGAATGTTTAGCACATTGCCACTGAAAGAACTAAAACGGTAATTTGCGTTTTGTAGATTTGACTACTCCTTTTAAATGACGGCTCGTATCATTGCGCTTCGACTCACATCGGAGCAACGTGGAACTTACAAAAGTGAGAGTAGATGATGGAAGTTAGTGCATCCATTCTCTTTTTGACGATGACATAAAAAATTGCATCATGTGTGGAAGCGAATTTCGGGGAAACTGTGCGGCAGATGACGTAACTATACATACATCTACTTCAAAACCCTATTAGGCTACCCTGCCCTGTAGACAAAAATCATCTAAAAGGCAATACAGAGCATTGTTTTAACGTCTAATGAACCGTCTGGGACTGGATAAGCGCTTGACCAGTAATGGCACAGGGGTGCTTTAAAGTTATCTGCATTGAAACACTTGAGCGTTTGAGACAGTGTCTATGTTCAGTTGTTGCGCTCGCCACGTCCTCTGATATACAAGGAGCTCAAGACCTATACTTGAAAACTACATCATTTAAAGCTTACTGCTAAACGTTGGCGAGTTTTAGCTGCCGTGTAGTGCAGGTATTGAAAATAGACAACATATGGTCTTGTTAACTGCTTACGTAATGGACATATGCATTATGTATGGAACAGCCAGAAGAGTCAAGCACATTTTCAGGCAATGCCGGAATGAATGCAAAACCTGTTTCATCGTACTTTTAGGATTCTTTTGCATGAAAAAACAGTTGCAGGTAGGTTGGCAGGAAGCGAATCTTCGGTACAAAATACCTGAATATACACAACACAAGATTTTTTGCCCACCTTGCTACCTGGGCGCCTACCAATGGTATAAATTGCACACCACTTCTTTATAAGTATTTAATTCGCAGGATTCGCAGTCGTTATCCATTTATGTTTTCACTAATGCGTATATTACATTTAGCACTATTGTTAAACGGCCTGTATAATGACTCCAGTTTTTACTCATTAAAAATGTTGTTGACGCGTCATTTTACCCAATTGCCCATAATTCTCAAAGACACTATAGTTTAACGCAATCAAAGCTATTAAAATAGATGATATTATAACTTCAGAAACGTAGTCTACTGCTTGCAGCTTGAATCATTTGTTAAGGTCTGTATGGAAACTGCGCATGCATAGTCAAACGCTGTCTCTCGCAATAAATGCAATACATCATAACAAATCTTATTTTGCAAAATGAGAGAATTGCGAAACAACACGAAGCGTTAACTGCCAGAGTTTTGCACGGCCACTCACCTGAACTTGTCATTCATTTAGCGCCAATTTTCTGTAATGCGGCGAGGGTCCTGTAAAATCTAGACGGTGTCATCCGTTGACGCTAAAAAGTAGAGGTAATTTTGTTACCTAAAGTTTGACTATTACTCCATTTTCCGCATGTTAATTTACATTAATATTTTAGTACGAAACACGGAGTGTATTTAGAGCCTTCTCAGTAGGTGTCTCTTCGAGTTATATCTACACCAAATAAGAAGGGAGAGTTCCTTGGACTATTATTTCAAATAATCAGTATTATTACGTGATGAGTGATTGCAATAGCGCCCGAAGAACACGTCAGACCTTTACAACGTGGGTCCAAAGCAAGAAATTTCAGTGATTCTTTAGCCCCTTATCCATACATATACAGCCCTACACTTATGTGAGAAAACTTGCTTATCTTCACTAACAATGTAAAGTCTGAGTATTCTCCCACATAGCATATTCACTTCATATTTACAAGTGTCATAACGCGTGCTTTAGTCTCTATTGTCGGGAGCATTTAAAAAATATCATGAAGTATGGCGTGTTGAAACATGTCAGTATTATGGCGCGGACGTGTTATGGTTATTACGACAGAAGCAATCCTTGCTGTGTGAAGACCAACCGCGTTAAAGCAACAGAAATAACTGTCAGGGCCCCATAAGCGCTGGTTCCGATCTTGGAAGAATACAAAGTATCTTTAAATATACTCCACTGTTGTTGGCAATCATCAAAGTACAAGCAGCAATTTTACTCAAGAAAACGAAACGTCCATTTAATTATATGTTTGTCTCAGTAAGTGATCGATTGTTAAGAAAGCCACAGCTCATTCTTCGAGCATTTTCAGTTTGGGTTGAATTCTGTGTCATAAGTGGTAGTGAATACAAGTGAAACGCTCCGGTTTATCCGTTTTTTTAAATGCACGGTTGAACTTTACACCATACCTTGTTCGTGTTATTTGGTCCTGCATTTGGCTAGGTAAAAGAGCATCCTTCTACAATGATTAAAGTCACTAATTGCCTGCTTATGAACACAGTCAAACACTCCGAGTTGTCAAACAATGACGGAAAAACGATTGTCGCGTTAATTGTTATATTAGGTTCAGAAATTGCAGCCTCTGAAATGTTGAGCTATTTTTTCCCCACATGCTTGAACACTTTTAAAAATCTAGGGATTAGATTAATTTTCATCTTTTTCATACATTTGCGTACATCTTTGTTTATTTCTGTCTCATGGAGTGAGGTACAAGAGTACTGTTTGATACTTCAGGAAACACTGAAAGATCAAATTCAGATTATCGCTAATTTATTTTGTCAGTCGTAACACAGTATCGAAAATTATTAACAGGAGCAGTGAAAATACAGGTGGGTACAAACGTCACTCACCCACCTTAAAAGCCAACAAATGTTTTGCTACAGGTTTTTAAATTTTTATTTAAGATTTTGAAAGGCTTTTGTGGAATTTATATTGAAAACTTCACAACAAAGCAACATTTTTATTAGTGGACTTGTAAGTTAACGTAGAAAATCTACAAATGGCGGGGTTAATTAATTCCTTAATGATGAAGAGACTTTTTGCCGGCCTGTATGAAAATATACTGCAACTTCTACCGGCCGACATGTCGTGAAAGTTAGTTTTAAAATAGAACTCGAAAACTAAATTTTTACATTTTGGAATCCTAAAGGAAAGATTGACCTCGGTACCAGATTCGGACGAGTTTCTTTTATGTCTTATCTGACTATTACTTATTGTTTGTTTTGTTACTTACAATGAAACAACACATTGCTTTAGGTGTTTTTGCATCCAATGCATTTCACACTATGCTAGATATGCAAGTGTCGTTTTGGTTTTGAGGTCCTGAGGATAACCTTGACAAACGTCGGTACTGCTGAAGCTGTTATGAAGGACAAAAATCAAGCCTATGAAATTATTTTCCACTCGAAGGGAAAATTTCAAGAATTTCATACGAGATGCGTGCCCACCTGTAAATCTCAACCAACGAGCAGGCCTAACAATAGTGAAGCAGTCTGGTCTATTGAATCACAAACGCGATGAGCTAAATCTGCTTCCAACTGTCCTTGAAAGTGAGGTAATGATGAGTTCTGGTGCGTTTTTTATAGTAGATCAAGTTAAACGTCAACCTAGATAATAGCGGACATCAGAGCCTTCTGTTTTGCTTCATTTGCGGTAAGGGTTGGCTGCAAAAATGAAAGCTTAATGCCTACGTGCTCACTTTACGCATATTTACAGGTCTTGCTATGCAGCATGGTGAGGGTAAATGCGAAAATGCGAGAATAATCGAGTATAACAGTTTTACGAGTCCGTACCTTTGTTCTGTCTGAACTGGCCTGAGCATGCTTATGAAATCTTTCAAGAAATTCTTGAAGGTCGTCCTGTTCTGGAATGCCCCTTCGTCTAAATGGACCAGCCAAATAAGCTGGCGGCTGTAGCTCCTCAGCATCTTCTTCGTCTTCATCATTATCCTCCTCCTCGTATCTGTCGGTTTGAAGCACTCTTGGAGACGCTATTCCATTTGAGTTGTCTCGAACTCCGTTCAGATAACTGCTCAGCAGTCTCAACTGATAGAGTTCGCGAGCGGCTGGTGAAATCTCAAGGGCGCGTGCATGAACTGGACGAGGAAAATTAGTCGGCTCCCTACCGAATGGGTTGCGATGCAAATGGCGTGCGAAGAGGGAAAACCGTTCCTGCGCCTTGCCAGAGTCATCGTCCTCCTCACCCTCGCTTTCACTTCCAACATCCGTTTCCCTCGAACCTCTTGGTTTCTGCTCTTTCTTTTCTTTTTTCGTATGGTCTTTTAAAAGTTCCTCGGACGGCATGCTCATAATTTCCTCGGCCTTGTTTTGGAGCTTCGAGGCTGCCGCGAATGCGCTTTGAGCTTTTTGTAGAAGAATGCTGGCGTAGAGACTCTCAACGTCGGCTGCCTTTTGGAGCATGTTTGCCTGCTGCAGATCACGCATCATATCCAACATTGCCTGTTCCTCATGCTCATCCCCATCTCTTGCCGCTAAGCCCTCGGAACTGAATTCTAGTCCGGGTGACCGAAACCTCTTAGCACGATCTTCCCATGGTGTATTTTCATCAATGTAAACCTTGTGACTTCGTGAAAACGCATTGGTGGTGGTGACGGTGGCTACCAAGAGAACCAGAAGAAGCTGGTGAATGGTGCCGATTGGCATTACGTTGTGCATTGGTTTGAGAAAGAAAAAGGACTGATCCGGCTTTCTACCTGTCAGGTGTAGTATGGGCCGGACTACTGTGGTATGCTGACGCTTAAGTGGGATGGCGAGTCGCCTTAATTCGCCGTTTGCTCAGTCCCTTTTGACCTTGAAAATGGTGCGTGTATTGGTGGATTCTGGCAGCAATATGCTCTCGCGCGATGGCTGGTTTCCCTATCCAATGTCCACCTAGCCAATGAGGACACTACCTTAGGAAACTTGACGCGAATAAGAACAATTAGAAAGGCACTTTGTCCTGGCGTTAAAATGTAAACTTCGTCTGTTTTGACGACCCTTTGTTTTCTTACCTGAACAGGACTTTCCAGTGATGGTAATCAGTTATTTTTAATTTTGATGAAACGCAAAATACTTTCAAGGTAATCAACTGAAGACTTAGCCAAGGTAACCAGGCAGTTAAACAAGAGAACAGGGCGTGCACACAGGGAAACTTATTTACTTTATATGCTCTGTGTGAAAAAAACTGTGGTCGTGCCGTGCATAAACTATCTGATCCAAACAATTATGGGCCAATGCACTATTAAAACGTGTGTCGCCAAGAAGTGCAAATTACAACAGATGCAATTGTCCAGTGAGAGACTCAGATAAACGGATAAAGGCTACATTATCTGCGACCTGGACGAAGGTTAACAGCAAAATTACACTCTATAAATGCTCCCAGTAGATACAGAATGCAGCAGAGAATACTCGACATTTAATCCTCTTTGCTATTTGTGTACGCTTCTTAAATTTGATTTGCATTTCGCCGCCCAAACGTCGACACTTTAGCGTTCAATGACTGATAAAGCAGACAGTTTCGGGTATGCATCTCACTTTTTAGTTTTAAACTTGACTATAAAATAAGGTGTGGGATACATAACAGATTACTTTGAAAATACCTATGCCAAAGGTGACGGGAATTATGGAATGTGACCTAGATCCAGAGGCCTATTGGACTCGTAATCGCTTAAAAAGCTTTTTCTGAGGAGGAATATGCTAAGAGGTAATTTTGCAAGAGGGAGACAAACAGTTTTGACAAAGGATGGAAGTTCTATAATATTTGTGTAATTTTATATGATACTAAGCGTCGTAAACGAAGGTCATATATTTGTGTGCGTTCTTCTAAAAGTGGGTCTAAATCTAAACTGACCAAGCATGCTTGGAGGGCCTTCAGAAATGAAAGCTTCAATTTTCTACCTAAGGCAAACTGTTTCCTTTGCAGTTACTGCTCAATAATATCAGATTCCTCATAAGCTGCAGTAATAGATTTATAAGATAATACATTGCTCGAACTCATCAAAGATCATAAGGCATAGGCAGATTTACAGTGACTATCTGCGAAAAACTTTCACGTTTTTCTATCGCGCCATTCAATTCACTGTCCGGCTGCCCAGGATTATGCGTAGATCCGGAAACTGACTTCAAAAACTTGTCTCGTGACTCCTTAGGAAGTACTTTAAAATCAAATTAGTCACTTTAGAGGCATTATTATTGATAGAACGGGGTCTGCATATTAACACAGAGAACATAAATACTTACATACTAGCATAATAGCGATTATTATTCTTTGCTAACTAAAAAGTATTATTATATGCCTATTGGGAGCGCTTCCGGAGAACATATGCCAATGAAATCTTTGGACATAATTTTAAAAAATCGGTGAGCTTCGCATGTACAGTGCCAAGACAAGTTATTTTTTGTAGGAAACTGATTAGAAGACTTCATTTTGTTAGCAAAGTGCAGGGTGATCACCGCTATCCAGTCTGCAAGACCACTTATTTCTGTGATGAGGTGTTATTATTAGACAAGCCTACGACTTTGGGTGATGTGGTGATACGTGGGCAGAGCGTTCCATGAGATCGCGTCCAAATTACAAATTCCTCTAAAACTGCCTACTTTTCATGGCTTCGACGGTCGTAAAAGTCATAGGGCGATCTATCTTGGAATTTACAAAGCAAACATCGAACACATCACCGGAGGCAGAAGCAGATAAGGGTGTTTCATGCACAAGGGGCTGCAGTATTTATAGGATGCAGTCGCCATGCTACCGCATACCGACAAATATTCACGGCTCCCCTCTTCATCAGAATCGTTGCACGTGGTGTGATGACTGTTTGATGGCCGACATTCGCGTCGTTAATTGCTGCAATCTCATCACTTGCGTTGGATGTTGGTGTGATGATTGCTTGACCATCTGATCCACCGACCCTGGCGTTGGGAAAAGTGTTCACTTGTGCGCTTCCCGCGTGGCTAATTACTCCGCCTAGGCGGTGTCTCCGCACCGAGCATGGAGCGGGAAGATCATTAAACTTGTTAATAGACTGGGGGCCAGTAGCATGGCTACTGCATCCTATAAATACTGCAGCCCCTTATGCATGAAACACCCCTATCTGCTTCTATCTCTGAGGATGGGTTCGAGCAGGAATCCGAAACGTCAGGCTAATAAGGCTCTTGCCAGCGATCGTGTCTCCTCCTTCAAGACTGCTTCCTGGGACTCGTCTCTTCGCTTCTGTTGGCAATACATAAATGTAAGGAAACCGTAACTGTTACATAAAATTTGACAATTTAAATATTCACCAGACCGAGTGTTCTAGTATATGTAGATACACGATTGAAGAGCCCTTAAGTTCGAATTTCCTCATCTTTACTTATCGTTTCTTCACATACGCATTTTAATGTCTGCCAGAATTCTGATAAGTCCTACGATTTTTAATCATGATTCATTCGTTTTCATTTATTCGAACTACAGTAAAAATCAATTATTTGAACGAAAACAAAGAGCCGTAATAATGCTTTGATCATGTACTTAAAATGTTCGTTTTTAACTGATTTAATGCAGACCGGATTGGACGCCTTCAGCTTTATAGTGATATTTTGCGAATTTTTTTGTTTTTCCTAAGATATCCTGCCTTTAGTTCAGATATGCTGCCTGGGTTAAGTAAAAATGTATTTGGTATAGTTTCGACGCCGATTTCTCAGATTGTCCTCAAGAGTGAAGAAACTGTGAAAAAAACATTTAACATTGTGAGCATGCCGAAAGAGGTCACCATCTGTCTTGCGTCTGTGCCAGTAGACGGACGCCGTGCGCAGTCTTGTTCTGATTTGTTTTTTTCCCATTTCTATTTCATACATTTTTACGTGGTATCTAACTCGGTATGGTGATTTATGTGTGGTCCGTCCGAATGCCTGACCTTGAGGAATTGAAGAACTCTCTTCTATAAACAGAGACTGATAATGTGGATTCTGTCGCAGGGCAACTTAAGAAGGTTCTCTCGCCACCTTTCTGATAGCTGATGTTTGTTAGTGTGTTTAGAGGCGGATTTTCTAGTTTGCTCACAGCAAAATACATTACAGACATCAGATGAGGTCTTGTGGACAGCTTCCTTACTACCCAACTAACAAAACTTATCCTTAGAGTGTGCTAACTGATTGAGGAAATGATTATTGGTTAGCATGCCATTTAAAATGAATTGTTGCACATTTTTAATGAACGGAGGGGTTCGAAAGGTATTTGGCTTGGGTGTCTGACTGAAACGATTTGGTAGGTTTTCGTTTGGCATTTATTATTTTCCGTATAAATGTGGACAATTGTCTGTTGTTTTGTAACTGGGCATCCAAAGGCCTTCATACGGAAGTGTGCTAGGAAGGCCCACCCTTAGTGGTTGAGCGCTGAAAAACTAAAGTTCTGGCTCGCGATTCCTTATATAGAGGCAGTTTCAGAAACGATGGCAAAGATCCCGAGACCTTTCGGGATTGATACGGTTCATAAACCGAAATCAAAGTCAGGAACAAATCATGAAGCCAAGGACCCATTACCTGTTACAATACATTCGGCAATGACCCACAGAATAGCATCCCAAAATTGTGATGCAAGGTATGTCGGTGAAAGAGGGAAACGTTTTGGCACAAGACTGCATGAAAACCAGCTTGCAACTAACCGCAAGGATAAGTTGACTGTGCTTTATGACCACTTGCAACAGCAGAACCACAGTTTCACCTTTGAGAGAAAAGGAACGATCGGATGAGCCAATAAGACGATGGCTAGACTAATACGCGAAAGTCAGTCCTCGACTGACACACTTAACCGAGCTGTAGTGCTGCATCCCTCCCATCAGACAGTACACAGTAGATGCATATTGAACTAAATATCCATCGGGAGCTATTGCAATACGCAGGCCGGCAGTCAGTAAACTGTAGTATGTTTAATGAAGGGATACATATTGGTATGCGGGAAGCTACTACTAAGGAACACACCCTGCATTGCCCGAGATGCAGTCGGTCCGGTAAATGACGACTTTATCCGATTTTCTGCAGGGGTTTGCCATAGTTGCATGTCATATTGCTGGCCAGTGATGAAAAACTAAGATATCAGGACCACACACAGTTATATGCTTGCAATTCTCTAGGCATCTGTGTAACGGTTTTCGTGAATTTACTAGGCTTTGAAACGAGGAGTCTCTTAAATGCTAATGAACAATTTTCGGCCTTTGGAGTCCTCAGACGCGAACCACAGAAATAGTTTTTCTGAGCATAAAGCAACTCTTGGAAGCCCTTTATATGACCGATAAGTAACTCCACTGCTACGATCATGGTGATAGGATTTGCATGGATTGTGCAGAAATTGGTTTCATGCCGCGAAGGCGAAGAATCTCGTTCGACAACAAACGTCATCAGTCCCCATAGTACAGAAACCGCACGATACACCGAAGGTCGGAAGCGATCCCCTGACAAGCAGAAGGCCAATAAATTCTTGATACAGTGTCAGCAGATGGGGTATATGCCACAGTCGCATTAAATTTGGCAGGCTACTTTTAGAGGACCAAGAACGTGTTACGGGGTCTCCAATTCTATGAACCATGCAAATCCTATCACTGCCATCGTTGAAATGCTAAGTTAGTGGGGGCGATGGAAAACTTGGGGCATTCTTCCTGATCGATCGCCTTAAGGGACAAGCTCTCATTGGCTGTCCCGATACTGTAGCCCCTTGAGATAAACAAAGGGGAGTCACCCTCCAGCCTGCTGCATCACTCAAAGGCATCCAAAGTCACGAATAGCCAAGACGGCTGCTTTGCAGTCTTGTAAGACGCCATGTGGTCTTTTCGTCTGCGCGACTCCTAGATAGCCTGGAGGAGGTTAGCCTCTTCCTGTCAAATAAATGTCACCCCCCCCCCTTTACCACTCTTCACCGAGAACTGGTAGTCAAAACTATCAAATTGCTCTCGGAGGGCCATAATAATGAAACGCCAAACCCGGGAGAATACGCCCTAATTCTCCAATCTCCTAAGTTCTGTCGTAACCGCGCTTTTAGTTTGAAGAAAGGGTCTGCGACAGCAATCATCACTTCTGCCCTCGCCTGTGTGATCTAAGTCAGCGACAGCGGGTTAATAATATGCCCATATGTCAAGCGATAGCGTTAAAGCGATTACGTACTATGTCGTTAAAGTCTACTTCAAGAAAACATGCTTTACTTTTAAGATACCAGGCAAAGGGAAATATGGCTCATGTAATCGACTTTCATTCACATTTCGAAGTGCAGTTGTCGACAGCGGATAATTTCGGAATCGAAGGTCATGGAGACAGAATGTTACAGCAGTCAGCGAAAGTGGATAGTCAGTTGCGCCGCCGATATATAGATCACTGGCAAATCAGTAGATTTCACTGCTCTCCCGCAGAAACTAGATAAACCAATTAAAACCACCGATGTTTTAACGATTTCTCCAGGGATAATACGGAGCGTCCGCTCATGTTTCTTGCTTGATACTTGCCGTTCATTGTCGCTGTCGTTAATTTTGCGTTCAGTAATAGTTATTCCTCTCCGCAGCGGTTCTTTGTTTGAAGAATGATGTTTCGAAATACTGAGTTTAGGAAGTGTTTTTAATACGTGTCACAATTGAGAGGACTCAGCAAATCTCGAGAGCCCTTAAGTCAGAGGGGACAAACAACGCAGGCTTTGGTTTTACAAACGAATGTCACGAAACCAAAACATAAAAGGAGTATGGAGCGTTGACATTACTAGGGCAATGTTATTCCCCGCGAAATTTTCTGCAAATACTCATTACAGTGAAAAGCGACATAATGCTGAAATTAAGTTACATGCATGAGTGAGCAATAATTTCAGCAATGTATGATTTGTCAGAACTACCTTAATGAAAATCCGAACTTTTTCATGTAACTGTTCTCTTATGCTGCCTTTTAATTTCCATCAAAATACTTTGACGCGGATAGAAAATGCCGTTTTTTGATCTCTGGAGAGTTCACTGTGCAAGGTGGAAAAACCTTTTTGGATTCCATTGGTCTTGGCTCTGTCTCTCCTTCAGCACTTGACATGGATTATGCGCACGAATGCGCTCTTCGTATTTTACTAGTACTTGTCTCTATAACATTAATCTGCTTTTCCCGGCCTTCTAAGCCCATTTTCGGCGATTTTGTAACACTGCATCCCTGTCTGCAGCATGCCTGCAGGCGAGAACCAACGACAGTTTGCTCGTCTGGCAGTGTGAGGCTGTCCATGATGCAGCTATCACGTTTAGCCAATCCCTGACGCTACAAAACCCTGTAAAGTTTCCAGCCGATTGCAACCATCTAAACTGCTTACGCGACCCCGAGTTTGAGGCAGACACTCGCCTACTCAAAATATCCGCACCCATGGGTTGCGTCCAGCTACCAGTCTGCTTCAACAACAGATTTTTCCTGCAATGCAATTTACTCTAAGTCCATACGGCGAGTGAGCGATTTCATGAGATGTTGGCTGAAACTCTGAAATGCGTTTTCGATCAGGAAGGATTACGTAGACGCAGTTGTAACATTGATTAACTTGCGGCGTAATCTTATAATATTTCGGACTCGGCAGGATGTTAGCTTTTGAATGCACTGCTTTTCAATCTCCTGTAGAAGCCGTATTCCCTAAAATGACTACTTAATTAGAATGCAGCATTCACACTGATTTTTGATGGTCCTGCATATTCAAATACATTTTATAAAAGCCACGAATAAAAATGGGCTTTTTGCAATCTCTTGATAGAGAATCACGTCATCTTTTATCTTTTACTCGAAGAGGGAGTATAATTAGGTTTTAAAAAAGTTTTTAATTATGAGATTTTTAAGACCGTGCCATGGTCATCCATGCAGCATAGTACCTGTCCGTTAACCATTGCTCCTCATGAAATGTGCAACATGGTCCGCATCCATTGCAAAATTTCATGTATTTTATATGAATTCCTTTTATACGCATAGAAGAATACGTTACTCTCTTTAAGTGAAACGCATGCACCTTGCAGACTGAAATCACTAAGCGCAAATACAACGGCTGATCAGTCTCCAAATTAGTCGCGAATTAAAATAACGCCGTTTTTGCTCTTAATTTCGCCTTTCTTAATCATGCCTGGAGGTGCTCCCGTATTCTATTGGATAGGTGTCTACTCTCACAGGCAGCTCCAAAGGAGCAAGTAAAGGAGTGGCTGCACATGGAGGTGGTCTGAGCTAAAAGCCTATAGTTACCTTCTCTGCACAAAATAGATTTTGTCCAGAACAATACCTGAACTTTTACCCCTGGGAAATTTCGTCAAGCAGTTTAGTCAAGGCGTCCTTTCAGGCGTTTACCCACAGAGTCCCCTGAAGAGGGACGTTGAGGCAGAGAGCTTTCCTTACGGCAGTCAGTGTGGTGGGTTGTTCTGATCTGCGGCAAGATTTTTTGCGACAAACCTGTCAGGATACCCCTGTTCGTGAAGCAAGTCCAGGACCTTTCTAATCTCCTCCTCGATGCTGTCTATCGAACAGGTTTTTCTGACCCCTTGCACCAGACACCGGAAAGGCCCAGAGCTGTCGAATTTCGTGTATTGCCCAAATCAAGTTTTCTTCTGACAGGCACTCCTTCGGACACTACAATCAGGTTTCCCGTCTAAAAGGACATTTAGGAAAGAGAGCGAACCGGCCGTTTCCATTCCCGACGTGGACTTGATCGACGGATGTGCCCGCTTTACAGCATTTAGAAGGGCAGCTGCGTCGTATTCTGAGGTAGCAATTGCAAAGATATCGCCAATGTCGCGACCGTAATGTTTAAGCTTATTGATCTGATTGTTTAGTTAAAATTTCTTTAACTTGGTTATGAATATATTGGCTAAGTGAGGTCCAAGAGGCGAGCACATAGCACCACCGTCTATTTGTCCGTAGAGTTGGTTGTCAAAAGAAACTGCGCATTTAATGTGCCTCTTATTAATTGTTCCTTAAGTGCGCACGTCGGACTTCCTTTTTCCTGCTGATTGGCTGATAGAAATTCGCAAATGTAACCAAACGTCTCTGTGACTGAAACATTCGTGAGGAGAGTCAAGTAAGAACATGACCATGCCGTCAAAGTTAAGACTATTGACTTCGTCAGTGAATTTAAAGTTATTTCGATAGCTACGTGCTGCCAGCTGATGGTATATGAGTCTGCGTTTCTCTGCTAATTACTTCGCTATCACATGACACGGAGTTTCGAATGTCCAAAATCGAACGAACTAGCAGACTGTCCTTTTGGATCTTAGGTAAACCACTTAACCGAAGGACCTGTGTGCCAAAGGGTCGGAGCTGTTCGAGGTCATGGTCACTTACGAAACCCCCTTCGCAGAGCCTACTTAGAAAGTTGGTCCAGTTTGCCTCTATCACATCCACGCAGTCTTTCTATTTTTCTACCTTTCCGAGTTTCTTCTGATGTGACGATATGGACTGTATATTCGTTATGTAGCCCGATCTGTTCATTATAACGATGTCCGTTCCTTTATTCGAACTCGTTATCAAAATATCTGTGTTCTCTCGAAACTGCCCTAACTTTTATACGCGTGCTTCTGTCAGTAATCCCCGACTTTTTTGTCTCTACTTCACGTACCGATAGCTAAAATTAATCGGTGTTGATTTGAAGTGTCAGACACTATCCGCGGAAAGGGGCATTAGATCGCAGGTTTAATGCCAGACATTTTCGGACTGGGTTTTTTAATTCTAACTTATCAATACTTCGACGAGGCATGCAGACATTAGGACCAAGGCACAAGTTTTCATGTGATGCTCTCTTGAGTGTTACGCGAGAATGGCTGCGTACCGCTCTGGATCTTTCGGAAGCCCTGATTATGAGTTCATTTCGTGGGCTGAGTTTAATTTTCTGTCGTCAGCTGTAGTCGCTGGTATGTGCACATTTTCCTCTTTACCAGAACAGATATTGGTTGGACAGGGTTATTTGAAGACTAGACGAGCAAGCTCCGACTATCTTCTGCACCAATATAGCCTGTCTTTCTTTATATATCCCAGTCAGTTCCCTTATATTTTAAAAATAATAACTTCGAATACGAACTACCTGGGCGTTAAAAGCTAGGAGAATTCCAAAAGTCGCGACTATGCTGGTATGGAGTCACCCAACTGGATCCTACTCGTGATAGTAAAGTGGATATTGCGGATGCGGGTTGTAAAAAGGCGTACTTTACAGGTATTAAAATCCTTACTTTGCTTCGATCCTTCTTATGTTAGTCCCACGAATAAAAATTTAAGTCCTTGTAGTATAAGTCTTAATCCGTATAATTCAGCAATTCAGTTACCATTTGTGCTGAGAAGGTTTAATGTGTTATTTCATTGCATTATGAATGCTAGGCGAAAGAAGATCAAGGGCCAACCCGTAAAGGTTATGGCAAAAACGACATCACATAAAATAGATTCCGAACGCATCTAGCCTGAACGCAATTCCCCCTTTTCAACCACTGACCAGGCTTGTGGACTTTGCGTTACAGTCCATATTTGCGAGAAGTGATCCCGACCCAAGTATAGGACTTATATGGAGCCTGCTTAAGACCGGAAAAGACGGATGCAGGTAAATCTGTACTTGTGCGCTTCCTAGAAGACGGTTTGATTGGTAAATGCCATGCTTACATGACCCCTTCCCGATTCCTAAGTTCTAGTGTTTACTTGTCGACTCTGTAGATACTGTCCCTGGCTAGATATTGTCCTGTCTACTAAGACGCAATCTCTAAAGACCGTAATCTAGAATGATTTGGCTGTCGTATTCGAAAGTTTGTGCAAAGAAGCTACAGCCAGCGTCTGTCGTTAGTATTTTAATCAGAATGAAGCTGGTTTAAATGGAAGTAACATTAATTGCAAAGTGTTTGTCATTAATGTCCACTCTAAGAATAAGATGAAATGTAATGATATCAGGATAAGATATTGCATATATGACCAAAATTCTCCCAAAAGTCAAAAAGAAGGTGCGCTAACAGTTCTTGCATATGCTGGCTCCTCCATAATTCAGCTGGACTTGCAACAAAACTTTATTTGAACGCAGTGCCGATAGAAGCCGCAAACAACGCTTAATGCGCCAGCATAATGCATATTTTTAATTTCCTCGGGGAAGTGAGCCACTGAAAATGTAATTCCTAAAGATGTTTTCTGAACAAACAGAACAGAATTCAGATTGATAATAACAGATGAACTGCTGAAGAACAGTGACGGACCATTGGAGGATCATTCGTGCTTTGTCGTTAAATAAATTCGAAGGTTCGCATTTCCGCGAGACATGGGTGATGAATCCTCTTCCTGAAAACAGTTATTAGGAAAACGAAAGTCTGTGATTGTCAAAAGGGAAGACTTCGTAAAACTCTGTTGGATGGTTTAAGGCCCGATTTGCCAATTCATTATAAAGCAAGATGATTTGCCAATTCATTATAAAGCAAGATGAATAATCTTAAGCGATAGGAAATGCTTATTAAAGGTGTTAAAAAGTTTAGAGACTTACTTTCGGTTTTAGCATTTACTGTTGTTCATTATAGAATGTCTTAATTATAGATAACCATTTGCAAGGACTAACTGATCATATCCCGAGTATCTGGGAAAGCAAATCAGCGTACGTTTTCCAGATTGCCTTGAAATCGCCTGCAGTCACATGTTTTCATGAAATCAGATAAAGACGAGACTTACTGTAAAAATTACCCAGGAACCGTATTACTAATCAGTGAAATAAGGCAAATATAAAACAGTAACCGGTACCTAAACAACCTGCTCAGGAAAATTTCCTGACACAAACTATTTCCTCGTGAATACGCTCCAACAAATGGACCGCATTCGAAGAGTCATGACTGTCTAGCAGTTTCCCGAAAATGTCAAAAGTAAATAAAACAGTGACTGTGTTTGATATAACCTACAAAACTATTCACGCTTTCGTACATGGCTAACTCCTCTTGCCGATATAATGTGTACCGATAACATTTGTAATCAACTTCCCTTGCCTCCTTAATGTAAAAGAAATCCATATACATCTCAAAATTCATTTGGCCAAATGCTGGTGATAGGCTGCAGGCGCAAGGGTCATCTAGGCAACGGGAGAAGGAAAAATGCATTTTCGGCAGCGTCATTCCATTTGCCGCTTTGAGTGGATTTAATGCAGGAGTTGCGGTTTCTCTTTCATTTTCCAGTTTTTTCCTCTGAATTTCAAAATACGGCGCCAGTGGCGTCCCGTCCGAAAAAATTACCAGTAAAATCCGTACACACTTAAACGCTGCTTTACCCAGCTGCATTACTTTACTTTAAGATCAGTAAAGGAGCACTATCCGAATTTCAACATCCTCGAATTTCGACATTCTGACATCCTGCCGCGTTCAAGCGACTGCACAGTGAGAAGATATCGGTGGGGTTAAATTTGCGGTGGTTGAGGGTGGACAGAAAGGGAAGCACAATTTGTACTCGTTTTTTAAAGTTGAATAAATAAGAGTCCTGGTTGTACAAGCAAATGATATTTGGGTCTACATGGGATGAATGGTTCCTGTAGCACCTCAGACTCAAGATGTCAGGAGAGTAGCGTTACGTTCTAAGAATGGGAAGAGATGAAAGCAACTGTGCAGCGAATATTCTCACCCAAGATTTAAGATACACACCTGACCGCTGATTTTCATCTAAATAATCAATCTTTTAACTGTGCACTATAGTCATGTTGGTTTCAGTCCCAATTCTGCTGCCTGCATAGTTCTAGGACCTACCCGAGTACCATTGAACCTTTTGTACTTTGCCGATAAAGTCAGTCCAGGACAACGCTAGAGGGTCACCAGACGGATGCAGAGCGAGTGTATTGTACCGGGCGTAAACATCCGGGTCTCACACAAGGGGAGGTTTTCTTGACAGTCAAGCCGCAAAGAGAACTCTAATGTAAACTAAGACTATTCAAAACCCAGACTTGACACGACAAATGGTCTGCCTACCTGTCAGTAGTCATATTATTCAAAAACCAGTCCAAATAGGTGCACCTTGATTTTACCAGACGGTAGAACGTAGTGTGGTGGTTCTAAGATAGTTTCCATTCACCAACGATCTAGGAGTAGAACTGGCGTAAACAACCCCGCACTATCATAGGCAAAGCGCACAGAATAAACTCACCTGGCTTTTTGACTGGTCCTGAGCAGTGGTAGTCCCTGCTGTACATGGCTCCCTCATAGGCGATGCCGGCTGGGCGGGGCCACGGTCCCTTTGCTTCGGAGCATAGAAAGTATTCAAACACCACGCGTTTTCTTAAAAGCTTAAAACCGGTAATGGAGGTAAAAAAACGTCCCTGGTACATATTTACTGAAAAAAAACAAATTTTCGAGTGCAAAACGAGCAATATTTTTGCAAGTTCCACTTCGACTGTGTGCCAGAATTCAGAGAACCTTGAACTAACGGCCTGCCCAATCCGCTGAGAGATGACTAGTAAAGGTAGTCGTAGAAAATGTCATCTACGACATGCCTGCCCGGTCTTAGTCAGGCAAGTAAAAGCCCATAATGGGTATTATGGATGCGACAGGTATGCGGATTCATACAAATTACAGTAGTCAATACAAGTGTTTTCATATGGGTACCCCTGTTGCTAACCGCATGACGTTCTCCACGTTCAGTGGCCGCTTACGGGACGACAGGTCTTTTCGATTGCGAACCCAGGCACCACATCATAAGGGGAGATCACCCTTTGAGGAGTTACCCATCGATATGGTTGCCTCATTTCTAACTGATTATATGCATCTGGTCCACATTGTACACATTCATTGACTTTTTATTCACATATAATAAAATAGTCTTGTCTTCAATATGCATTAGTGTCCACTGCACTATTCGAAGTAGTAGGAACTGTGCAGGAAGCCTTTAAACTATGTTTGAATGTGGGGTCAGCTGGATTAAGACATCCTTTGGGTTTACGGCGTGCTACATTTAACAGTAGTACAGTGCTGTCTCGCGGAGATGCGCTGTGTATTCGAAAATCGGTATTGTAAAGGGGTGCTGAAATTGGCGATGAGTAGGCGTCTCTTCACATTTTTGGGGTCAAGGGACTAGAGGGGGCTGGGGATTGTATGCCACCTCACAGCCCCGCCTACTGCCCGGGATAGCCACCTCGCAGCCCAACCCTGACCCGCCATATCTGAGGGGGCCTGGCGGAGCTAGTGCCAGCAGGGAATGTGTTGGTACTCATCCGCAACAGATGCATTCTTTTTTTCTAAAATAACAAAGGTCGAAGTGGCTCGTAGGTGACTGTAAAGATGAGACCAGTTCAAAAGATTATAGGTTAAGGAAGTTCCCAAGATCACAAATGAATATGTATAAAAGCTACAATCTTTGAGCGGTATAGGGTCTTGAACCCTCCCAGTACCCGAAAAGTAACCAAATTGGCTGTCTTCATAGAGGAATTAGTGACTAGAATCTGTGAACTTTTGTCCTCTGCTCTGGTAATGTTAAAAATTCACTTGTTTTAGTCGGCTTACTTTTCAAACATTCTGCACTAAAGCCTCCAATGCTTCCCCTGGGCTTTACGAAAAATGTCGCGACTGTCATTGTTCAGTCGATGTTTTTTCTAATTGTCTGCTAACGAGAGTGTTAGTAAACCCTCACTAAATTTCGGCATTATGAAAATTTCTGGGCAACTGAAACCCGGCCTGGGCATTGCAGTTCATATGAAGGATTGCATACTAGTGTTTAAACTGTCTGGCTAATTGAAATTTCAGTATACATGACACGGCGAGTTCGTTATTGTTAGTGAAGACAAGCAGGATTAGTTGCTAGAACAAGAGCTTTAGCCTGGCGTTTCGGACTCATACTGCAATCCATCATCAGAAGGGAAACGTGTACAGGAAAAAATCACATATGCTGCAATATGTTTAGGGCACGGCTGCTATATCAACAAAAGCGTCTTTGATAAAAGGAGCCAATCGCTCAGTACTCGGCCGGCCCATCCACCGGGCTTCACGATGTTGCCGAGGCAGACAACGTTCAATTCCCAGCAATTTGATCAACCAGACCATCGGCCAAGTCAGCAGGCACCCCATGAGGGTGGCAGTCGAGCTGGCAGCCAATGGCCGTTTCACGCTGACGGACGGCCGACACTTGTCGTCATCACGGTTGGCTGCCTAGGGTTAGGTTTGACTGACGTCCTGGTGATGCGTACTATAGGAGTGATCCCTAGAAGTATTGACAAGTCGCACTCATGTCGCTGGTTGACAGACATGCGTTATGCGTGTCGGAACTGGGCGCAATAAATTGCAGTCTTGCAATATTCCATCCTCATATGGATGGTCCTCTGCACCTCCCACGTTGTTCATGAATCTGTCCAGAAAGAATCTACCACTTTAAGTTATGTTCATGTTCTATACATAGAACGTACCTCCTATCAGAACTGAGGCGTTTATTGTACATTCTATTCTTTAATCACCTGCCTTCTAACTTGAAGTGCTAGGGGATTCTGATTGTTATTTTACCTGTTTGGGTGCCTGAGTGTGCCTGCTTGTCTCTTTAACTATTGACTACTATGTTTACTAAAACAGATGAAAGGACGAGTTCCAACCATCTGCTGAGTAGAAAGGCCCTCGGCTACTAAGACAATAACTTTGTTCGTCTGGCTGTTCGAATTCACTCTCAAGTCCATAATTAGGATGAAAAGGGTGCATTATTTATAGAACACGTTCTTTGCACACCCTGAAGCCCACCAAAATTAACGGCCTCTGCTTTGGTCTCAGAGGATCGTGTTTTGGGGTGGCAATGGCCCTGCAATCGCATCCGAGTCGTTATTCGTCACAGTTCCAGCGTCGGCATGAGAATTACTCCGCCATTTGGTCCATAATCGCCGTTAGTTGAAGCAATCTTCATCTCTGTTACTTATTATATGGTCCAGACAGAGGCGCAGCACCGAATATGCAGGGGGGGAGGTCCCTGTGCTTGTTGATGAAATGTAGGCTAGAGGACTTTGACTCAAGCGGCTCGCGGCTCACGAGGTCGCCACCGCCGCTGGAGTTTAGTGGTGTGTCGGGGTACCGTCGAGTGAGCTGCGACTTGAGCCCCGCCCTCATTAACGCACACTGCTTGTGCTTGCCCGTGTATCCGCGTCCAGAAAAGTCTTCCTGTTTCGCCGGCCCGTTGGCTTTGCCCGCAACCACATCAGGTCCCCTTTTGGTGCTAACACTCCTATTGGTAAAAGTACTTAATCATGCAGCTGAACAAAACTTCTAGAAATAGTAATGACAATCCGAACGACCGTATAATTCTCACACTATTCGCCGGCACCAGTGACAAAAACGCACGCATTGGCGCCTAAGGTGCGAAAAACCGGGCCATTCACGCGTCAAGTATAAACAGCAAGGCCGAATGCGAACGCTACTACTTAAGCGGGCGCGTGTTTGCGTACGCCCTGCATGCCATGACAATTGTTCATTCTGCACGTCCGCCATTTCTATCTGCTGCCGTCTGAAGTTGTGGGATCCAGTGTGAATCAGAAACGTCAGGCAAACAAAATCCTCATTCAGGCGGTCGAGTTCACTTTCCGACTCAGCACTGGCCGATGGCTCTCAGTCACTGTGAGAAGAACCCAGACGGACGCGAATGCTTAAATTCATTTAGTCATGGAGGCCTGACTTGAATCAACTAGCGCCGGCACTCACCGGGTAACACTACGAATTTGAACAGAAAAGCGACGGCTGCCCCTTTTCATTCAAGCAAACCGAGATTCTGTCTAAAGTGAAGGACGGAAGCGAATCGAAAAGTGCAGTTTCTGCAAAACTTCAATGTTATGGCCAGCGCTACTGATATAAATTTAACCTTACGCTGCCCTCTCCACGATTTCGTCAAAAGCAATAGTCCGCTGACCAACACTTTACTTACAAGTTTGTCACCCGTTGTTTCAGACAACGCCGCAGATTTTATTCTGCTTTGCTATAGACATCATTGTTCATAACGGAAGAATGGGCATTTGAACCTTTCTTCCGAAAATTTGTCAAATAACTAAGAGAACTCCAGCATGCAGTGTATGGAAGCTTTCCGAAACGTCCTGTTATTTATAAACAAATCGGAGGAACCCACTTTTACTTCAAATCAAATCTGAATTCTCGTGAAAAAAGTAAGGCTAACGATGAAACATGTACCTGGACCTATAGCTTACATGGGTGCCCCTCGGGGCGCATGATATAACTGTAGGTTGGGCATGGAAATACGGAAGTGGCCAGTATTGCAGGTAGCCATAGTCTAAATTCCAGGGGGATTAGGGTTAGTGCCAGTGTTAAGAGGGTTGCGTGAGTCAACGTTATTGCCCGAGATTGTGTGCAAATTGTGATTTATCGCGGGCCCGGCTGTAGTATTTGGGGGGTCCACATTTCCTTGTCCGACCTAAATGTATTCTTTTGATCCTCCGTTTGCTGATTTTTTTTTATTTCGCAATCATTCCCCAGACGCTGCCAGTGTCCGAAGAGTCTTACCTCGACATCTCCACTCCAAGTTCGGTGAACATACGTTTTTCACTACCCACTTTCAGGACTGTATAGTAGTATAAGTTGGAGTAAAGTGCTGAAAATTACAATAGCCAATGAACAACTTTTATTTGGGAGAAGGCTGAGAGCGTTCAGGTATGTCGGTTCTGCCGGCGACTTGAGGAGGGGGCGGAAAGGAGAATACAGGGGAGTCTGTCAACTAAATTAATATCTGTCTCGTCCTTGTAATGCGGCATGGCTAGATGTGGAAACGAACATGCTGAGCTCATCTGAAACCACGGTGGTTGGAGGGCTTGTATAAACGTCTCCAGTGAGCACCTGGCTGGGATGGCTAACCGTACGGCCACTTCCTCTGCCGTCGCAAGCATTCGTTTGAGCAGGAACTTGGAGTATCTCTTCGGCACTTTAATGATGACGCGTAATGTCTGACCGACGTCCACCCGGCGCCTGCTGTCAACCAGGTGAACTACAAACGCCGAACTCGACTTCTACAATGTTTACATGGGTACCGTTGCAGAAGTTAAACAATCCAAGGAGTACTGCTAACCTAGTCGCAAGTTGATCGCTTATCCTTATTTTGCCTTGGTGGTTGAAGTCTCAATGACCGCATTGTTGCTTCTGCAGTTGAGCACAAATGTGGACAAGGCCCTTCAAAGAGGATGAAATAGGCAAGACAGCCATTCACCCAAGTGGGAATTTGGTAGACCATTGATTTGGCAGTAACCGCCTTATGCAGCTCTTGTGTTTAGTTAGCCTTCAAGCCCCCGTTGACGGGGATTTAGTCGGTAAAATCATAAAAGTGAGGAGGGGACTGAAAGGATCTGGTTTTGAAAGCTTACAATTGTGTTAGTTTATTGCGTGCAGAACACTCTCGTGTCTTTGTATATTTCCGGCCCTACCGAAGATAGCACCAGTCCCGAAGTCAGCCACTGTATCATAACGGTTAGCATGCCAAAACTTACAACGAACTTGTCCCTAAACTTTGTCTACAACATCTTACGAGGATAACCCTTTTCATATCCCGACTCAAAAGTATCACCATGCATAAGACTTCGCACCGATTTTTTATAAAGAGGTTTCCTGAACACTTAGCTTTATTTTAAAGTATTAGCAAAAGTAATTAGTGGCGATTAGTGGCGACTCGTGTCTTCTTGCATATTATTTACACTGAAGTACGACATTTAGTGGTTGGAATCTTAGTCACTAGTTTATTTTTGACATCTGCGTGTGAAGGTCTAGAATGAAAAGAATACTTATCAACCGGTGAACTAATATATGGCGATATTCATTATTTACTGTCTATATGCTCAACGTTCAGCGTCTTGGAGGGCATATATCCTCGCAGTCAGGTGTGTACCCGCGCTGCGCAGAATCCAGGCCATGGGATACCTTGCTCTTATGTGACTCGCTGACTGTCTTTGCCATAGCAGAGGAGTTTTGACCCGCACGACGTTCGCGAACCATTTCAATACTTCTAGGTACATCAGCAAGTAAATGCGATTCTTTTCTCAATCCGCATTTTTCGCTGGCGATTTTCCGGCAAAAAGTTTGATGTGGTGGAAGACAGCGCGAGGTTCCTAAACTTACCTGAATTACCGCTTCTTGTTAATCCAACAAATCGGCCTTCCAACAAAATTCAGGCTCGGAACAGGTAAACAACAGTCCAACTGCAAGGATCATTCATTGATTATAGGGACATTTTTACTTTTTCGCCTCCCCTCTGGAAAATAAACTGTATATTTGTGCTTCCCTCCGTGAGTTCCACTAAGTGTTTTCATTACATCAAAAATGCCTAACTCGATTATTTCGTGCATGAGTTTTGAAGAAAGTCTGTCCACATTGAGCCACCCTGATAGCAGCATGCTGACCTGCAGCCTTTGTCCAAATTTCTCGTTCTCACAGTAGATGACCGGTGTTACGAAATTCTAACCAAAATTTTGAAATCCGTTTCCGATTAGATACCTTAAGTGCGTTTGTAATAATGACCATCGTGTAGCATAATCTCATGGCCGGCTTTTGAATGAGCTTCTTTCTGACCGTCTGCTAAATCCTTACTTAGCGTAGAACGTCTGCGTGTGTAGTATGCATTTTTTCCCTTTATCTTCGATGTCCTTATAAATACAAATATATTTAATAGTTCGCATACACAATTGGTAGCAAATCAGTTCTTCTTCAAATTTAACATCTGAAGAAAGGCTGTCTTCCGGATTTCCAAAAGTTTTTAACTTCCGCGTAAATCTAAACCGGATTTGCTGTCGCATTTGCGTTTCTGGATTAAAATCCACAAGCCGTCTACCTACTACGCAAGGAAAACCATATAGAGCTCATAAAATTTTGACAGTAAATATGGACCACGTAGTGCATTTTATGAGGAGGAACACTAACGCACACGGTCTTAAAATGTTTTGCGGTAACAAACTCTTAACCCGGAGGACAGCATTTTTCGAGTAGACGGTGTGAAGAAGGCGTAATTGCATGCCAAATGATTGCAAGAACGAATACTTTTGCACCTGTTTACTACAAGTATTTTTGATTTCGTAAGACCGTAGAAAACCGACTACGAGTTCATTTTACTAAAATATTTATGTTCCCACGAATGTAGTTTATGCAGCCAAGCGAAAGAGGCTTATTCTAATCCCGATATCTTGACGTGACAAAAATATCTTGGGACCGTGCTGCGCAATGATCAATATTACAACCGCATTCAGGTAATCTTTCGTAATCTTTAACGCGTTTCCGAATTTGAATTAACATTTCATGAAATCGGTTGCTGGCTATATTTAAATTTGCTTCTTTTTAATGTCTGCAGTCAGTAGGATTGACTTATATGACCCCACTAAGCCGGACATTGGAATTAGAACGCCCTGCTTAAATAAAAAATGTGGACTAGAACATTCCCGTGTCCCAACTCGAACAATATGCCTACCCTGAAGCTGAACTGTTACCCTAATCTTGTCCCTGACCCTACCCAAAACCTTAACTCCACGGTTAACGCCAGCCCCTAACTTAATTTTAAACTTGATCCAGACTCACCTTGTCGTAAACTTTAAAACTGGCGTAGACCCACTCCTTAACTTAACCCTAACCTTAAACCTAAATTTAATTTCATTGGAAGCTGTCTCAAAGCTATTTGTAGTGCAGGCGGTTCCTATTCCCGTGTCCTGTATGGGGGACCATGTAAATCGGTCCTGCCAGACAACTCTATATGTCGTCCAGAAGGTAGATTGGTCAACAACGCGGCAGCGTACTTTTCCGGTTAAAGAAATTAAAATGCAGAATGCGGGACATAGATTTAAAACTACCTCTCACCCTTAAGACGAACAACAGGTCCTGTATTGGATAACAAAGCGGTGTCTATGGAAATGAGATGCGAAAGAATCTTTCCTTGTTTTGCAGTATACTTTACATGTTGACGTCTACCACGAAAAATCCGAAAAACCTCTCATCCCTGAGTCCGCTTCCTGTGAGTTCTCGACACCCCAGAGACGCGAGCTGTGGGGTAACGAAAGCTTGATTATCTTTTACAGGTAAAACTCATCGCACCGACGGCGGAAAAGAAAACTCCGTTTCTCAAACTGCCCTTTTAAGGGGACGCGGCGAGTTAACTCCTGAGAAGACGCCTTGACCAAGTCGTCTCAGGAACCTTCCCGGTAACAAGAGTTCAGGTATTGTTCTCGAACAAACCCGTCTTACGTGGGGAAAGTAAGGATAGGTTACCAGTTCAGATTTCCCCATGCGCGTTTACTCCTTTAGCTGTTTCTGTGGAGCGGATCTTATTTGTCGTACGCGTCGGTGCCTATTAACAAGATTACAAGAACATCTGTCGTAATGGCTGAGGAAAGGGAAAATTTAGAGCATAGACAACTCCATCCTTTTACACATGGCTGATTCTGGGCATCGTGTGGACCCCAATGAAACCTTCATTGGGATTTATACGGTCCCATCGCGCTTGCCTAAACTACTGAGTCAGTGCATGCTAGCAACAACAGAAGCGACTGCGATCAGTCTACGGAGGCCGGTCCTGTGCGCGCAGAAGAACCTCCTGCACTCTCCGCGTCTACCGTGGTCAAAGGTTGATTGGCTGAATGCATGTTCCCGCGCCCCCGCTTCCCCTCCCCTCCGTCTGTGACACGGCTCTACCTAACCCCTACTGCCTCCTCCCTCCCCCTATTCACACACTCCATTTGTATGAAAAGACGAGCCGATTTTCCTTATCGCTCGCACGTTTTACTTTATACCTCATTCCCGTATGACTGGACTGGCTCGACGAGAGTTTATCGAAAGCACGCGCATGCTCGACAAATGGTCTTCTGAATTGCTCCATGGAAATTTTTCCAACTCTGAAAGATAATCCTGGCAACGTAACTCTGCTGCGAAGAAGGAGACGCGATCGCCGAAACAACAGCTTTATTAGCCTGACATTTCGGATTCCCAATCAAATCCATCATTTGACTCCGTCTCTGATGATGGATTCGAGTGAGAATCCGAAGCGTCAGGCTAATGGAGCTCTTGTTCTAGCGATCGTGTCTCCTTCGCGACTGCTTTCTAGAACTCGCCTCTTCGCTTCTACTAGTAACTCTGCAGTTTTCATGTGTGAAAACGCTTATTTGGGCTTATGGACGTCATTATATTAGTCGAATTATGATTTTCGTGATTCTGAAGTTAGATCTGTATCGCACGGTCCAACTATAAGTGGTCGCTGGAACAACAATGGTCAAGACACAAATGAAGGAAACTATAAATATGCAGAACAGCGACTTTACCGTAGCGAGCCACCAATCAGGCACACCGGACAAAAAACATTCAAATCTAACCAAGTTATTAGCCAGCCTCTTTTTGTGGCTCTCTGTTTCTGGACTTTAGGAATGCATTTAAATAAAACCTCGGCTAGATCTCAGTTGGTAGCCCGGGCCCGCATTACAGGTGGCTGGGGGGTTTGTTTACTGTGGTTATTTTGTGGAGCTCCATAATCACATCTGACAGATTTGGCTTCCGTTTTACGTTTGAGGTTAGGATTAGGGTACTGGTTAATGGTTTCCGATTTTCCGGTTAGAGTTATGCCTTTAGGCTTAGGTTTTCGGGTTATGGTTAGGCCTAGGGTTAGGGTTGCCGTTAGGGTTAACGGTTAACGGTAATGGTTGAGGTTAGGGCTAGGGTTAAGGTTGGGATTAGGGTTAAGGCAGCCGTCCGCTTCCCATTCCGGGATACCAACTGCGATCTAGCCAAAACCTCCTCGTTAGGTCTCTTTTAATTTGGTAGTTGTCTGTTTTCCCACTTAATAAAGGCATAATACCTATATTGCATCCTGCTTGTCTGCACATCCAAAGACATGTGAAATATGAAGGGGCGATGTTTAAATAGGCCAGGGATGCGTACTGTAAATATACTACGAACAGTCACTTGATCAGTAGTATTGCTATTAAGGCAAACTAGTACACACTAACCAGCGTTCGATCCCGCTTCATTAAGATTGAGAATACAAGATCAGACAGCGCATACACGCCCTGTTATAGTAGACACTTTAGCCACTAGTGCCTCTGAAACGGTCCACGCGGTAGATGCTCTGGACCAACACAGTCCGGCAGGCGTTATTGCTAATGCGCACCCATAACAAATGTTCGCACTGGGGTGTGGTGGCACGCCCATTTGCTGGTTCACTCCGCGCCGCCCACTACTTGTGTTGTGATATAACATCTCGGTCAGTACATGTTGTGGACCGGAAGGTGTGGTGGTATGCCTAAGTGGGTGGCTTTTGTTGCGCCGACCTCCTGCGCCCTACCCCGCCTCCGGTCCTCTTGACTCTGTCTTGGCGCAGGAGGAGGAAGAGGAGGGAGTGCGGGAGGTGCTGCGAAAGTCTACTAGCATTATAAACTAACATATGCGGAGGTCATTCTCGTTTCTCTCAGACTTCTGTGGAGCACACGATGGACATCGTCGGAAACGACGGTCAAACTGTCACTTTAGCCGCTTGGGACCTACGATGTCCTGGTAAGGAGTACAATTCGTGGGATGATAGGTCTGTCCATGCACCTTGGTACCTCTTGTGGTTGCTTCGCTAAACGCTTGCATGGCGCCCAGTTCTCATCTATAACTCCGTGAAGCCGTGCTTCGCACGATGTTCGGATAACCGTCTCGAGCATCAGTCAGTAGGGGAGACCCAGCCTTGTTTTGACAGGCTCATACAAGACTTTATATTATTGCAGCCACGGCTCCCCGCTCCCTATGCACTCACCCTTACTGCCAAAGAGTGACATGCAAGCCCCTAGGTGACCCCAACTACTTCAATTCGTTTTCGAAATAATTCCAGTTCGGCGGATAACGAGGGGAGAAAGTGCGCCCTAAAAAGCTGGTGGTTATGTCGTCTGAGGGTTTGCCTTGGCTCGCGGAAGCTAAAGACGCTGTTGAATTTCTATGCGTAACAATGACCACTCCCCATTCCCCTATGTCTTCCGCCAGAGTGATCTCGATTACTCAAGCAACTTTGAATGCCTATTCTTGAGATGGTGGGTAACCGCTCTGGATGTCGGAGGACTTGTTCATTGCAATTTGGACATCAGTTAATGTCCCGACCGGCGCCAACGTTTGGGTACGCAAAGCTCATGGTAAATGTCAACATACTTCTCTAGCAGCGGTAGGAGATTTGTTAACCGTATAGTTCCCGAGTCGACGACAAGATTGACGTCCAGATTACTAGGACCAGTGAATGTTTTCGTGGCATCCTAGTCACCGTGGCATCCTAGTCAATACAAAACTCAGGATAATAAGGCCATCACTCTGACAACGCAACTTTACAACCAAGAGACCTAGGCTTTCTACAAAAGTCCAACCGAAGGACTTTAAACAACTGAAGCGACAGGAACAGATCCTCGATGCGGAGGTCAGTGAGTCAACTGGAATGTTGAAAATCTGTGTCACACTGAAACAACTGTAAGCAGCCAACGCGACTTTTCTATGACGACGGTGCTACGGGCACTCTCAGGAAGCTGCACAAGAATGACGTCTGGAGAACACAAAAACTACATCCTTCAGCACCCCCTTATTATCCAACTGACTTGAAAGCTCTTTGTCGAAGACTGGCAAAAAATGAGGACAATTGTAAAATCTAGAGCTGTCAGCCTCGAGGTCAAATTTAGGCAAAGAAAATGCAAAACTGGAATACCGCCGTCCAATCCTGCCAGCACATAACCCCCTACGGCTTTTAAAGACCTGGACTGGCCTTCTGGGACATTTTCGGACTTACCACAGTGCCAACGCAGTAACCACTTTCATGCAACAAACCCCAATTACCTTCAATGGTACCCCTTTCACCTGCATTCTTGTCTTGCTCCTCCCTGACAGGACGTCTTTATGACCACTAAAGTGGATATAGAACCAGGACGCTAGTGGAAACCACCAGCAGTGCAGACTCGATACCAGCTTGCACCACTTGCGACCGCCCATTCAACCACGCATGGACCTGACCAGACATCTGTGAATCCATTGTAGAGTAAGAAAAACTCATAACGCATACTCTTCCTGCCCGCACTGTATTTGCACATTTGCCCACCCTGTGGGTTTCTGCGGTCATATGAGCATATACGAAGATTATCAATAAAATAACATCTATTATTCATGCCCGCACTGACTCTTCACATTCAGTTGTTGAAATGAGATTCACAGGCACATGTTCACACATTAGAGCCACCCATCGTCGACCTTACAGTAACGTTTACTAATTATGTAATGACAGACGAACTACGGTACATGCGAGCAGGTGGTACGCAATAGACAGATATTTAAGACGCAGCAAGCTCGCAGAAGCTATTTATGTACGGAAGGAAGAGGGAGGATCAGTTTTCATGGAAGATCAACGAGTTCCTCTCCATGAGAATTTGATGCAATCCTTAGATGTCACGATTTTGAAGGTTGCTGACTGGCTCGGCATCTCGGCTGTACTTCAGACTGACGGATTAGATTGGAAAACGTCCTCCCCAGTGTGCTTTTTACGGCACTGCCGCCCACGTGAGATATGAGGTCTCCATGCAAGCATCCGGTGGGGAACAAGATCGTATACGGCACACATATACAGGTTATTTAGCTTTGTTAGCCACTGCGCCCACGCCAATTTGCAATCATTTTACTCCGTTTTGTTAGCGGATCGTGATGAATGGTAGTGAAGAGAATGGGGCAGACGCAACGAAATTTTGATACTTCACAAACAAATTTACTTGTAATTTACCACAGTGCCCTATCCGGGACAGTTTTGGTCCCTATCGCTTGCGATGAACGGAATTTCATCACTCTCAACAATTTTTCGGTATTTTATGGAATAAAGAGTTCAACCGCTATGTTTACTGGCTCACGTTTTAAGCAGTGGAGCCCTTATGTAAAGGATATGCGATCTGGTATCTCACGGGGGATCTTCTACACTTTTACTCCTGTACGTCAATCAAAATGACTTAAAGTCCTTCAATTCTATTCAGAAAATAGGAAAAGATTACTGTTAATAATTTTCGGCACCTTAACTATTAAATTCCCACCCTCTATTAAAGCCTACGCTAGTAGGAAGACGTCAGGCAGGGCTAATGGATTTTTGTAACGAATTAGGACCATGTTTTATAGTTCATAAGAAGCACTGATAAACAATCAGATACGACAGTGTGTGAGCAAGTATTTCACGTTCTTAAAATCTCAGGATGAAAAGTTTCAAAAACCAAATTATTGCACGAAAGAATATTTTTGTATGTGTTTTCCATAAAATATATTCAGAGTTATAAAGGCATCGAAATTTAGTGGAGAATTCATGCACAGTGAGTAATCGTGGTTGGACTAAAATGCTTTCGACTTATGTTGCACAATGATCAATATTATAACCCTATGAGAGTAATCCTTTTTATAGAGAACCTACTTCAGGATTTCGTATGAGGTTCCATGTGAGAGGCGAACTGCTGTAAGCGTTTGCAGTTTCAACACAAAATCAGTATCGTAACTAGTTTAGGGATCAAATAACGTCCAAAATAGTTGCTTTTGCAAGATACTCCCTGTTAAATGGCTTTGGTGGTGTACTGTAGCACTGGAAATAGTAAAGGAATTTCCATATTCCTGCTCGAAGTACAAGTTTAGCACAGCTGTTCGCTTATTCCGATGATCTCAAGAATTTTAATGGAGTTAAGGAAAACAATCTCTCTTCGCCATTACCGAGTGCAGAGTGTCAAATTTTTGGGTGGAGACTTGGTCCCTTTTGCCGCGAAAAGGGGCCTATTAAAAAAAGATACGCTAGATACTTCTTACTTCTTTAAAATCCGCGCGACACCACTGAGTGGCTGAGACCTTTAGGGCTTTTGGAATCCAATTTAACAGAACTTGCCTATGGTTTAAATCATCAGACTGGTGCACTATCGCCTAAAGTACTTTAGAATCTGTTACATTATTTATGGGCTAATCTTTATCTGTTCTTTATGGTGTAATGCCTGTTGTTTGATCGTTTCACACCAATTCGGCTGACAATAGCGGCAAGAAGACTGACCAAATATAACCGCACTTCCGTGTCCTGTAACTCACCATATGCGAAAAGAAGGGAAATATGTACATTTAATTTACAAACCTGGTGATATGCTACTTTAGAGCGTACGTTTGCATTAACGGAAGTAAACGTCTTATGATGGGTAGGCTCATCAAGATTTGTAATTAGAACCGTTTCGGAATAAATAAAAGTCAATTTTCTACAAAATGAATAATCACGGCGAAATAAATCGACTTGATCTGTTCCTTGTATCATTTGCGTTGTTCATTTTTTAAAACAGTCCTGTAAGGCAATGCTAGAGGAAGCACGAACTGATGAAATAAATGGAGGAGACGAATAGTATCTGTGCGAACGGATCATATATGTGAGTCTTGACATTATAAGCACAAAGTAACTTTTAAGCGTCAGGCTTTTCCGTAAGTTCGAGCTTTTCTGGCGAGTCTTCAGTGGGCGGATAGGAATACTGCCACCAGGGATCATAGCCGAAATCTCGTCGACCAGCATACTTGTTTAGCCAAGCCTTCCATAAGAGACGAATCACTTCTCCCGTTACAATGTCGCCGGCATTCAAGTTCAGCATGTGGACGATAAAGACACCATCAAGTCGAAGGAATTCTTTAACAAACTTGTCAACGGTACGAGGATCATCAGGGTCAAGAGTGTCCCCTTCAAGTTCCTTTTCACTCTCTGAAGGCTCCAGTTCCGGTCCGAGCTTCAAGTACTTGCGAATAATTCTGGTCTTTCTCCTCCTTATAGTCAGTCTCAGGAACCAGCTTACAATACTCACGCCTGTGCAAATAGCTACCAGCAGCGTCCAGTACCAGAGGAAGATGTAGAGCTTCTCGTTGAGCATATTCACGGCAAGAGCACACATTCCGAGGAAACGGTTGTCTGCCTGGCCCAGATGGCGGAGTTTCACGCTACAGAAGGCGACGCGAGGGAAATAGAGTGATTCTCGCCAGTCCGAACCCTGAATGAGAGACTGTGTGAGCTGAATCATGAAGCCTGTCATCGAGTCACCGTAGCCCAGGAATTCCTTAATTAGGTACAGCTGGCCAATTGCATTCGCCAAGTAGAGAAGTTTGATACAGAGGTAGGAGAATACAGTCCAGGTTCCAAGCCGCTTGCTGGCTAATAGGAGACCACATGTGTCTGACACTTGGCGACCGAGAGCCGCCATCTTGCCCCTCCGATAATCGCGGTGAGCGAAGAGCAACAGTTCCAGTCGTTCTGCTACGTTTGCAATCTTCTCTTCCCGCTTCTCAGGTGCTGTCGTCTTGAGGGCGTCCATGGCCTTCGTAATGATAGCGGTGAGGTCAGTGCCCAGACGGTTGAAGGTGACATTCTGCCATACCACGTGTGGTATGTAGAAAAGAATTGTTTGCAGACCGAGGACGAATGGCACCCATTGATAATAAGCTGAAAACAACTGAGATTTATTACAAAAGCAGTAACGTACCAGGTTAGTAAAAATGACAAAATGTCTATTTCAAACTTTTTCTAACTATTTGGCCGTGTGTCGAAGGAACGTTTAGTCAAAAATTGTCTGAAGTGATTTCTATGGATACGAATATCTACGGACAGGATTGGTTTGGACTATCTTCTCATTAAAAATAGAAAGCAAATGGAACATGTAAACTTGTTAAGCAGGTCACATGTTGCTTTACTATTGTCAACCAACGTCAGTCGTAGCTCAGCTTGTAGTCATTAATTAAAGACAGTCCTTACTTTTACTTCTTTCCGGAAAAGCTGTATTCAGTTTTCTGTTTGCAATATAAACATTCTCTATTTGTGAGCCCTATTTTGACATTTGAAGTGGTTTCGTATTAATGTGCATCCGCAATCAACGGCCAAAGAACAACCAGATAAAACTTCTCCCGGAAAACAGATGACATCTTTTTATCTGTACAGACTGAATTAGTTCATAACAACTAAATAGCTTTAGTCGGAGGAACAATGTGGTTGAAATTAAAGCAATTATTGCTCACTTATTTTACGCTCCGCTGATAGAGCATCCCAGCTGGCCTCATCCTCTGGGATAGTTTCATTCATTCCGATGGGCACTGTTCCATGAACCCAGCAATACGAAGCCATGTAATCCTTGAAGTTGGAACCCGTCGGCACGGTTGGCACATGACAAGCCAGAGGTTTCAAAATGTAGGTCTTGGCCGAAACGATAGCAGTGCAGATAATTAAGATGACAGTGCTGTGAGCAAAACTCAGTCGGTCGGCCCAGTCTTGAACGCCAACCAATGCAACTGCTTGATACTTTTGGTAGGAATCAATAAAGTCCTTCCCCAACATGGTGACTTGAGTTCACCAAATGCTTTGACCACTGCTTCCAAGTTAGAGCTTAAGTACGAGGATAAAGGAGTTAATGCAGGCAGACATGTTTTGAAAAAGTCGGTCAAGTCAAATCAAATAACAGTAATGCCTACCAAGGACGTATCGCTTCTTACTAACTTCAAGGTATGCGATGATCAGCCGATCAGATGATCCGTCTATTATGGTCATTGTTCATTAAGTAAATTCAACAATGTTGCTTATGAATAGCGATTGCTTCTGTTATAAGCCTTATTATTTATTTCTTGTCTTGTTTGGCATTCCTACACTAACCAATTATCATATCTATTCGACACTTCCTATCTTGAAAAATAATTATTTAAGTAAAGAACCTATTTTCCAGATTCTGTCTCATGTGCAAGCAAAATCGAAGAGAATAAAAATCAAAGAGAAACCAGAATATAGCTTTATAGACTGTCTTTTCATTTTCCACACGTTCTTCGAAAACTACTCTGTGGTAATAAACTTCTCTACATGCACAGTTGGTGACTGCTGTGAAACTCGGATAGTTGTTCAAGAATAAGCACTTATTCTGGCATACTATATTTGATCCTTTTATAAAGATAACCCATGTCCATATGTTGCAGACAAAAATCTGAGGACTTTGCATGCAGTCATGAACATCCAAACCGGACCACGAGTAAGCAGAGTAAAACGATGTTTTTAGATGAGTTAAATAGGATTATACCACAGGTAATCAATCGAGGAGATGGAGTATTCGCAGAAACGTGGACACTTTGGCAGACTAAAGCTTCCAGTAGTCAAAGGTTGAACATAAACTTTTCAATAGTTCTAGACGAAAGTGATGTGTTAACACAGGAACGTAATTTGAATCGTAACCTCTAGATATTTGAGGTTGCAACAGCTCCTTCTAGGCATCATCTGGACAAATTTCACGTAAAAGAGGGATTTTAGTCGTCGGCATGAAACTTAAGCTGAGGCACATGTTAACGGTCACTGAATAGTCGTCTGAGAAATGTTTCCTAGCGCCGTTATAAAAGCTGCAAAACAGAAAGCACATGATTTTAGCTACCGTTCTGGTAGGTGGAAATTAGTGGGGAAAAGTTGGATTTTCATGAGATCTGCTAAATTCTGTAAACCAAGTTGAATTGAGATAGTTGGAGACCAAAACTAATGGAAAAAATATTTCTCAGAAGGCGGCATTTTCTGCAAGCATATTTTCGAAAAAAATATGTTGTTTCGACTATCTAAGTGCGGATCAGTTCCTTTTAAAAGCGAAGCCAGTCACTCTGTAGGTCGAGGGACAAGTTTGGACCTGCGGCAGGATTAAAGAACTGCTACATTTACTTGCTGCCGAACTGTTAGATACGTCAGGTTGATCAGTTATATAAAATCTGGCAGTGAGCTGTAGCGCAAAAAGAGAGAAAACCTATTCCATCTGCGCCCCTCTTTAATGTCCTAATCAAAACGGCCTTATGCTGTAGTTTCATCTAAATCACGATATTTGCTTATTGATCGCTCATGGCATGCAGACCCTGTAGGGCTTCCACTCATATGAACTTGTTTAAGGTAATCCCGCGCAAACTAGCAGTTATGCGATCCACCCTAATTCTCTTTAAATAGAAGTCTGTACGTTTTTTTAACAGCTGCTGTTGAAATAATCCAGAGGTGGATTTTTCCACTAATACCAAATTTTGCTGTACCTTATAGGAAGGGTAAAACAGAGAATGTCAAACGCGACACTTTCAACTACAACTGGAAAACAACCTTATTAAAGGGGCCTTCGCTGCGGCAAATACTGGTTCATCCTTAAGCATTTTAACTGTCCAGAACACAGGATTAAAGGGACGCAAGGTGATACCGATAATTGCAGTCGAGGGTGTTACGAAGATAACTAGGACGACTTGAATGTTTAATTCGGACACGCCACCGTCAGTCAGCCCAGCCTTAACTCACCCAGCAGAACGTGAGGAGATTTAAATTCAAGCTTTTTAAAACTTTTTCTAAAGTATGTGCGAGTTTGGCGTCCACAGGTTGAGTATAACTGCAGGATGGAATGCGGGCGCTCCATTTTCCCCTGTAGTTCCGGTTCAAAGCCCTCACAGACAGTGCAATAGTGATGAAAGTGAGCAACCAGGTGACTACAGAAAAACAAGGATGCTATAAATGGGAATACCCACATCCTGTCCTATATTCCAAGTGAGCAGGCATAATTCACCGTGGACTTCGCAACACACACTTTAGACGGTTTGCTGTAGGCAAGGGATGAGCGCTTCAGGAAAATAAAATTCCCATGATTTCCAAAAAATGGATTAAAATATACCAGATGTTTAGAGGACAAAACATCCTAGTATACGCAGGGAGGCGTGAATTTTGCAGTAAATATGATGGGTCCCCAGACGCGCTCGAAGAGGATCTGCCAAAATTTGCGCCTGACGCTCAGACATCTCGTATAAAATGCAAAATTTGCCATGGTGTAAGCCACTAAGGAATAGGACTTATTCACTAGCCCTCTATTCACATTACGCACATCGGCCGAAAAATATACATAGTTTCGAAAATGCGATGACCGGTCGGCTGAAGGCCATGCATACAATTAACACTTTCGACAGTCTGTTCATTATAACATTCTTTGCTGAAGGCCGTAGATAGTGATACCCAGGCAGCCTTCTTGGAGCCTGATAGAAACTGGCCTTCTGCAAAAACGGTTACTAATACCGCTGCTAATCGATTTGAATAATATGGACATCCTACTAAAATCTGCAAAAGTACTGGACTAAAGGCTCGCTTACGATCCAATCATGCACGCCAATAGATCAAAGACGCTCCTTTTTTAACTGAAAATATCGTTTTGGTCACCGAGGCTTTTAAACACAAAAAACAACTGTACGTTAGATCTCATGCGGCACATTTGCCTGGCCCTCCTATACTGAGCGTGATAAATGATATGTGATGCTTCCAATTCAGCCACTAATCTCAATTAAAATTGCGAACTGGGCAGATTTAGCCCCCCCCCGTTCTTAAGGTACGCTGTGAAATCCAGTAAAAAGTAATCAGTTGAAATTATATGTAATAGTGATTTTTTAGATCACTTTTGGGGGTTTTAGCTTGAGTGGGGCGTTTTTATCCTGACGTAATAATACTAATTAAGTTGACTAACCCAGGTACTCATATCGAACTCCAAATCGTTTGCGTGGAAATTGGCATTAATGAAGGACATCTGTGTACAACCAAAATAATATTTGGAGCTGCAAAAAGTCGTTCTTTTTGAAATTTTTAGGAGGTTTAGGCTGCATTATTACGCCTCTAAGTGGAGTGGAGTTGTCGGTTAATTTGGATGAGGAAAGATCCATACAGGGGTTGAAATGATAGACGGACGTTTAGGAGATGCATACTGCATTTAAGTAGTGTTCTGTAATTGTACTTCTCCATTTTCCCTATCTTACTCTAAGTTTGGTACCGGCGCCATCTTTATAACTATTTCTTTCGCAACCACGAAGCCCTGGTTCTGCGAACGGAGCCAATCATCTTTGCCAAGCGTTGTCAGCTACAGAATTCCAACTAGGTTCATGCATGCTGAATGGCCGCCCCATAGTTGATATCGTAAACCCTATTTGGTGGCGCATACGGCGTGATAACTTGAAGCATTTGCTGTATTGACTGCTTTAACGGAAAAATAATTAATCGGGACTTTGCTCCTAAACTGACCGCATCCTGTTAATTCCGAGTGCTCGAGCCTTTCTACTTGTTTCCTGCGAGAATTATCGTCCAGGGGGTCTCTGACCACCTGTACTTTGACCCTATTTCGGTACATGGTCTGGTAGAACAAACAACGCAAAACCGCGGGGACTTTTGTTTCGCATGATCCGGCTAACTATCTGCTTCATTGAACCCCAGAAGTCTTGGTTCTACAAAACCAATTTTCACTGCTGGCACAGTTGGCCGCGAGCAAGTATAACGTTCATTTAGGCAAAAATTACAATTGCGGACATTTCGGGGGATTTAAGACTGGTTGATTTTGTAAGGACAAGAGCTGCAACTTAAAATCTGATAATCAAGTTTCACTAAAACGCCGCATTATGTGAAGGGTCAATCTTTTTTAGACAAAATTACAAAAGGTTATCAAAGATGCAGAACTCTCAGTAGTAAATCTAATGATTTGAGTTTGACTAAAGTCGGGGTCTGTTAATATCTCGATTGTGACAACATGCCAGTGAGCCCTTTTCCTCTTCTAGGGTTATACATGCATGTGCAATAAATTAAGCCTCCTTCAATGTGGTTGGATAGGTGAGAGTTAGATCCACTCGATGGGGGGTAGTGAGACAATGAAACCATGGCGGACGGAAGGAATATAAAAAGCAGGCTGAGCTTAAACAAAGCTTCGTTCAGAATAAAAATTGTTTGAGTCCTCTTAATATGGTCGTCAGACTAGGCTAAGAGAAAGACATCTGTCTTCCGGAACGTATGTGGTGCTTATTTGGTAACGAAGCCATTTGAAGTCATCGGCACTTCGGAACCTTAGATAAAATTTCAGCTAATCCTTAGTACTAAAGTATTTTCTTCAAATGATCCGCGCCACAGTTGCGTCGACGCAGAATTAGCTTGTGTTAGCCGGGATACGTTGAACACGCATCAGGCCTTAACTATTGCCATAAACGTGACGCATGACGAACAGCGGCTTTCGAATTACGTCAGCCAATGCTCCCAGTCCCACTGATGCACGGGGGTGCGGGGGGCGGAGGAGGAGTAAACTATCGGGCTGACCAAAGTTGGATCGATCGCTTACGTTCTTCGTCATAATTAAACGCACGCGCCCTAACACTGTCTGGACGCGCTAAAAGTCCACCCTCGGTCCTACTCAGGAATTTAAATCAGGCTGCAATGGCCCCTAGTATAATGACCTTTCTAATACACTCACTTATGTGAGGTTCGAAAGCTGACACCATAAAATTAGAGAACGATTCAACTGCAGTACGCGTAAATAGTTCATTTAGCCTTATTAATTACTGCGCACATGCTCATTTTCAGTTGGCTCGACTTTGCCTTCCCATTGTAATATTTGGAAGGTCCTAGGGAGCACAGAGGGAGACAGAAGCGGCACAACCAAACACCGCGATCTCTCCGAGCAGCGTTAGTCGTCAGCAGCAGCAATGGAAGATTTATGAAAGCGAAGTAGCATAGAAGTGACTTTCACCTGTATGGCATTACTACCGGACGGACTATGGCCGATTCCGTTTTATCCTGGAGTCACAGCCTGGAGTTTCCTCGTGCAGGCTAGTGGCACGAAACTATCAGTAATCCAGTCTTGAAGAAAAAGACACGATCGCCGGGACAAGAGCTTTATTAGCCTGACGTTTTGGATTCCTGCTCGAATCCATCATCAGAGACATAAGCAGATAAGGAGATAAGCAGATAATGTCTTTTCGCTTCTATTATCAGTAATCCAGCTGTATTACCAAGAGAGTCAGGGAAGACTTTTTGGGCTGAGAGCTCCAAGGAAAAATAAAGCGTCTGTATGCCGTCACCTCACTGGGACGTTGAATAGCTCAAAAAGAAATCTACGGGACACGAAGGAGGAGTTCACTGATGGGAAGTTCGTTTTGCTAACACTTGGTCAAAGAATACGAATTCTGACACAGTCTTCTCGTTTAGTGCCGGAGTATGTTTGGCCCTCGATGGAGAATATCTCACAAGCGGTCACTCTTATCGCCCTATTTGATGTCAGTAATGAAACACCATTATTAATCCGTCCCATGCCCCCTTTAATGGACGGCTAAACGATTCGTTTTAATGATTTATTTCTACTATCTTTAGTGTTGTTAAGTAACATTACTGTGCTTGGACAAACAGGAGCTGGCAAAGCGCGGAGAATTCCCTAATATGTCACGTATATCAATTTGAAAAGTTGAGCAGGGTTCAAGTCTACAGGATTATGAATAGTGTGGGATGTGTACATCAGCGTGTTTAAGGACAAAATACTACATGAACACATAAGCTGTTCCAGAATTTTCGCTTATAAAGATAAGAATGAGATACTATGTTTCCAATCCGCATGGTTTCCATACGAGCAGAAACCGCCTGAAAAGAAACTCTGGAAAAACTTTTATCGTCCTGCTCGAAGAATAGGGATGCGTAAAGTTGCGTGCACTAACTTGGAACTGTATTGTCTGGCGCCCCACGCTCATGCCTCAATGCATCTCAGTGTTTCTGTTAACATCAAAGAGGTCTGAAACTTTCATCTGGACAAATACGTCCTATTTCAGCGTCAAGGAAAGATAGGCAGCCCCTTGACGTCAAGTTTCGGCAGCTTATTTGTCCAATATTTGAGTAAAGAGAGACAGTGTGTTCTTTGTAGTGGGTGGTGGCAAAAGGAAGCTGACTATTAATATTATGTAGAGCTGATTTATGTTAATTTCCGTAGACCCCGACAACATTTTTTGAGATGGTCTAGAGAGGGCCTACGTACTTTATCTCTGTGCGGAAGGCATGTCGTAAAATTAACCAAGAAAGACGAGTCTTAAAATGGTATGTAAACCTGATACTTTTACGGAAAAGACGAACAGGTCGCCAAAATCAATGGAAGAGCAGTAATCGGTGTGTATAGTGTGACCTGCGTTTGATGCTGAAGATAATTCTAGTTAATATGTAGCAATAACAATACGCCAGGATAGCATAGAAGAGAGGAGGTAAAAGTGGTAAGAACGCAACCACCCAGCAACCAAACTCAATCAGGACATTAAAATGAGTACAAGTAATTTTTTACTCATGTTATATTTCTTCTGTGGCTCATTGCAAGTCCTTTACATAAGCGACTAATAATGGCTGCATGAGTCGCAAACAATTCCAGACCTCTAAAATCAAGGATGCAAGAAGTAAGGGAAGATAACTGTTAAGATTGTGCAGGTTGGCGGATAAATCAGGGCGCATTTTATTCAGTGATGTCATAGGCTGCTGATGACACGTTTATGGCCGCTTCAGTTTGAACATGAAAAGTTCATTGACGAAAAGGAGGAAACTGCAAAGAAAAATGAGCGGGGCGCAAAACGTCAAGCTGTCGAAATTGGTGCGTTGACGAAGATCATTCATTCAAACAAGAGCACTCTTGTCGGCGACGCTTCGTCGCTGGGTCGTATCTCCGCCCAGTTCAAGGAGATTCTTTCTGGCCAAGATGTCCTTTGCAATATCATGCAGCATCTTTCGGTTCTTGTACTTGGTCCTGTAGATGTTCCACAGAGCAGCAACCACGTCCGAAGTAACCACATCGCCGGCGTTCATGGAAATCATTCTCAGTAGGAAGATACCATCGTGGCGCAGGAAGTCGCAGATGAAGTTATGCAGAATTTCACGATCCTCGTCAGTGTAAATTTCCTGCAGACGGAGGAATTTCTTCACGAAGTGTGACCTATTCTTTTCTAGACCCATTCGCAGGATCCACAGAGGGATGCTGATGGCAGTGCAGATTGCAACCAGAAGAGTCCAGAACCAGAGGAATATGTAGAGCTTCTCGTTTAGCATGTTCACTGGCAGGACACACTGGGCGACATACTTGTTTGTGGTGCCAAGATGACGAACGTGTTCTAGGTAGCAGAAGGAGACGCGTGGAAAGATGCGAGTCTCATCCCAGTCACGACCTTCGACCATGTAAGAGGCCAAAACGTAGCCAAAGCTGGACATGGAGGCATTAAAGCCGAGGAAGCTCTGCATGAGGTAGAGTTGACCAATTGCATTTGCCAAGTAAACAAGTTTTATGGCAATGTATGTAAAGATGAGCCATGTGCCGAGACGTTTGCTGGCCACGAACATGCCGCACATTGTAAAGGCCTTTCGGCGAACCGTCGCAACTTTGCCAAGACTGTACTCACGGTGTTGGAAAAGCATCTCTTCCAAGGTACATGCAACGTGTTTAACAAGACCCTTTCGCTCGTTTTCAACAGCGTTACTGGCACTGTTGGCCACGGTAATCAGATGTTCCAGATCAGTGCCGGTGCGATTATAGCATATAATTTGCCAGACCACTCGTGGCATGTAGAAGAGAATGGTCTGGAGGCCCAACATGAAAGGCACCCATTGGTAGTAATCTGCAAATTTCAAAAGGTGAGGTATCGTGTAAGGTGTTTTCATAAGAAACTCTCAGTGATAAATTCACCTGATACAAGAAATCAGGACACAAGCATTTAGAGCATATCTGCTTTCATTTATGGTGGTATTTTTACATTTGTTTAGAATGGTTCGCGTGTCTGGCCTCTTAGAAATGCACTTATTGACCGTTTGGCCCAAAGTTACAATCGGTTTTAGAAAGCGTGAAATTCAAGTAAGCAGAGAAACGCGACGAATATTAGCCGAACTGTTTAAATACGCGTGAAGGAAGGACTCACTTACTTTTCAGATCGTTTGCAACTATAAAAATTTGAAAGGTGCTGGGAAATTATTTGCGTCTCCTTATACTAGTGCACTTATTAATTCTTCTGATTAATTCATGCAGAACCATTTTTGTGCTCTGCAATGCTTTGTTATAAAACGCATTCCTCTAAAAAATGCAGAACAAATGTTTAGAATATTAAAAGGTAATGTAATTTCGAAAAAAACATTTCTTGAGATATATAGATTATTCAGCATTTTTAGGCCTGAACAAATCATAAAAATAGCTGAAAAATTAGAAACGTCAGTTTTCTATTAAATAAATGAATGAATTAAAATTTGCATTCATTATTCCAGGAAACAAAATAGACTTGTATCGGCACGGAAAACTAATGGAATAAAGGAGGAGTACTTAATCGATCTCGGGCGCAATCTCCACCCGTGTTAGGATCAGATAACAAGTTATTGGCAGAATATAATTACCGATAAAGACGAGGGAGACTGCCATAGATATATCTGGCTTGCTAACCGTCATCAGCTAGTCACACGCAACCTCCGAGGTATGCAATACCGGAGGCTCGAGATCGTGACTTGTTGGTTCTGATTGGATCGATGCATGCCCCTCTACCATTGTTAATGTACTCGACCGCAACCGATAAGACAACGAGTCCGTGGCTCAGTGGTTAGGGCGTTAGACTTACAACCCACAGGTCGCGAGTTCGAGCCTGGAGGTTGCAGACCACGGAGTTGGGCGTGGCTGGCTGGTGACGGACAACAAGCCAGAAATAGCCGTGCCGATCTCTCTTGTTATTTTCGGTATTTATTTTGCCTATATTACGCGTCGGTATGCGGCTGTTGGTGGGACTCAAGAAGCAGCCCCAAGGCACAACGGGACGAGTGAGTTCCGTAACGCGATCGGTGCACGCCCCTCGAACAGCATTACGGGTTAGTGTACGCGTGAGCGCTTGGGGGTATGTCCTATGCAAACCAGTACGCAGCCGAAACTAAATGCTTTAGATTTTACATTAGATTTCATTTAAAGTTTACTAGTATTCGGTATAGGTATCCGAAGTGTCCCGTTATCAATTTTGTCAGTTAAATCAGATTGAGCTCTATATTTCGTTTTCAGACATCCGTTGTGAACTATTCAGAACAGACAGTTGCCTTAGAATTTTTAAACCCAACCTCTTTTTACTGTCGCTACTCATGGTGCGTCATTTTCTAAGCCGCTGAAAGCTGAACTCCAGAAGTTAGATTGTTCTCTATTCTCCGTTTCGAACAAAACTTCCCAATGGAAACCCGACGGGTTTTAAAGGACACGATATAATATAATACTTAACTGCACAATTTTAAAAAAAGTCGACTATTTCGCGCTATCAGCAGCATGATCACGTAACCTTAGCATATCACGAAGAGGCCGATATTTTGTGACCCCCATATTACTGCAGTATTTATGTGGAATCACGCAACGTCCCATTACTGAGAACCGTCTTACTGAAAAGTCTAGATTTTTGAGGAAATATAGTTCGGAAATGCATCTGGTTCCGTCAAAATACGACTGCTTTCTAAAAAAAATCAAGGCCGTCATCTAAAATGGCAATGAAGTTTTCACTGTTTTGTGAGGAAATGTAGGAACTTCCGAATAATATTCGAACTTCCATTAAATATGAATTTTCCGCAAACTTGCAATCTACTTTCAGTAGAATTATTGCTTTGCAGAGCTGAGTTGCACGAAATTTTAAAGATGGCAAATACTAAGAAATAACACTCAGCATTTGCATTCAAGACGGCCATAATGTTAATGAAACCATTTGCTTCAAGAATCTCTCACAGTTTATTTAAGCGGCCGACAGCTAAAAGCATTCCTCTTTCAGGTGGGATATGCAAAATCAGACAAAAAAACAAACTTGGAAAATGAGTCACTGTTTTTACTTTAAAACCGAGTATTAAAGCTTTCTCATACCCAAACTCTACGTAAGACAATGAGCCTTATTTAGTCGGAGGCAAGATGCACGTAATAAAATACTTAGACACATCAAGATCCGATGGCGATAAAATATTTAAATACTTAATGTGGGAGATAAACAGGCCACTTCTGTCGCCAGTATTAGTTTACGACTAAGGCAATTGCATGTTTTGCTTAAAGAATGCGGCCGTTGGTGTTAGCGCCTTGGATTCTTGTTTTCCAGGCGTCGTTTCGAAAAGACAGAAATGAAGGCGTAGTGAGTAACTTATTTCCTTCTGCACTACTGAAAGTTTGCGTCCACAATCGTTCGCCGGTCTGCATACGATGCACATGTGTGCTGTCTATTGTTTGGCAGGAAAATCCGTCTCAACGTTAGGGTATATAATGAAATTGATGAAAAAAGATAATTAAAGCCGAGTTTGTTCACGCTGCTTAAATGCTCCATTTGCTTGGATTTACTTTTGCTGCCACGAGCTAAGGTATAATCAGTTGACGACTTTCTTAAATTAAATCCTCTCAGTCCTGCGCATTTAGCCTGTTAGGGCGGCCTTTAATTGCCAGCGTTTGTAAGCTAGCTTTCCTTTTCACTTCAGTAGCTAATGCAAGAGCTACGAAAGCACGACGGAACAACCACGGAACAGGAAATATGTAGTTTGCCGGGATAGACAGTCGTCGCAGAAGAAACGCCAGATTTAATACAGACAGTTAAGTTAGTTTTCCAAAAGCGGATTTGGGGGTCTCCCGGCGGCGACCCAGTATACTGAACTTCCCTAAGTGGAAGACGTAGAAGAATTGCATATTTACAGCTAAAGTGCCTATCTATAGTGATAAATCGAGATGCTGGACTTCAACGACCGTTCTAAGTACTTCCTACTCTTGCATATCTCGTTGAATTTTAATTTAGCATACAGCATGTCATCTTGATTTCTACGCAGTAAAACCCCACTGGGAAGGAATATCTATAACTGAGTTGTTCACTTTAAAAATCAGATTTGTGAATGTTTGTTGCTTTGATTTCGAGAATGAACTTGTTAATCCAATAGCAAGAATATTGTACATTCTATGATTTCAGGACTGGCCATCAGCTCTGCAAGTGGTGGTCCTTAAAAGTAAAGGAAATTTAAACTATGCAACAATAGACCTTAAATTTGCCTTTTCTAAGAAGTACCTACTGATAGTTCTTGTTCCATAAGACCGGTAACTATGACCGAAACTCTCGACTAATTACTTAAAGAGAAAGTCCAAACGAATAGCAAATAAAAAATCAAAACTTTTATTTCGAGGCATCAGAAATGCGACCTTACACCAGCACGGCTGTTAATGTAATTTGTCCATTTGTGTGCAGACAGGTACTTAAACTGAAACTGGACTTTCGTCTGTCTTTAGGTCCTGGAGTAGGAGAACACGTGTGGTTTGATTGTTTAGATTCACTGGTTTGGGTGCTTGATCGGGTCAGTGTTATTGACGTAGACACGGAAAAAAGAAGGCCATGCAGGCAGGAGAAAGCCACTACTACTGACAAACTGTCAGTTCACATGGCCAGATAAGACATTAGAAAATGGTTTCGACTCTCAAAGGATATCTTTCCTTGTTGTTGGGCAACTTGAGTCCGCTTTCACAAAAAAGCGTTGTAGAGGAAACCAACTGGGCTGGTGCAATACATTCAAGCACACAGCAGGCACCTGATGGCACTTTTCAACCATCTCTTTCAGGATACATCCCAAAAGGATCTTGTATGGTCCCTTATTAGTTAGTTCAGCAGGTATCATTTACTATCCCTGCAAGACAGAGAACTTTCAGGCTATGCATTCTCACCACGGACGTTTTACCAAGGTGGATAATCTTCCGCCTTACCCTTAATTATTTAAATTTGGCTTCCTACTTGACGAATATGTGGGTCACTACTTTGCTCTGTTTCTTTCATCTCCCGCGTGGGACTTCTCTTTAATTAAAAGTCATCTCTTACCAACCGAGCCTGTAGAAGTGGAGACGGCTTGCTGATGCAACGTACCAATCTACAATTCCTCATAAATGCATATTCTAAACCCTTAACAAAAAGTTCCACAAGTCGGTTTTTTTTACTATGACAGCGTATTGTCGGTGTATCGGTCATAAAAACGCAGTCATCTTATAATTGCTGCTGGAGCCATTGCATTCTGTTCCAACTTCCCGCTTCCCCAGTCAACGATGGAAAACTTAGCAAAGCAGACGACGACGACAACGACTGAATGAATAATCTGAGAGAATAATTAAAGAACTCAGGACCCTGTCAAAAACCGCTTTTTAATGTCCCATGTTTGCTGAAATCAGCACACGAATTTATAGTGATTTCAGGAAATCTCCGAAGATAGATATCGGATCCAGTCCAACTGATTTACGCAATCCAGTACATGCCTAACTTGACAAATTTTGATACTGAACAATAGATTCATCTCCATACACCATATATGACCTTATAGCTTAATGGACTCTAGGAGTGATCCCTGCCTAAACAGAAAGACAACGGTTGCCTTAAAACCATAAAAATCACGGGAGCGAAATTAACTACACTTAACAAACTGTACTTCAGATAACATTTATTTGCTTATTAGGACTCTGGTTCCTTACATATCACGTAAGAATATTTCCAAAGTCTAAATATGGCTTTTAAAATCACTGGCTGACCTAGTGGTGGCTGCAGACCACTTTCATATGTGCCGATACCTCCAGCAATCCACATATGACTGCCCGACATACTGCCCTTACCTCAATAGCAAACCTTCCGGGCTCTACCTTGAAACATGTGCCTAATGTAGGCCCTCAGGTGATGAAGCGCGAAACGCTCCAGATGATCTTTCGAGCGCAATACTACCTCGCATGTCCTCCGCGCAACACAATCCTTGCAACAAAAATGTCACCTGACTTTGAATAATTCTTGTGCCTGAGTCACAGTAAGTGATGTAACTCATGGTATGTAGTGAGGGAAATCCATATGATAATTTAGGACACCTCAAATGGCGAAACTTTTAATTATTGGCCTAAAGCGTCCCGAGAAAGTGACTGTTTGCTGGTTTTAGTAAGAGCAAATTACATAACTCATCTTTTTAGACAGATGATTTCTGTGCTACTCATTTCAACCCCGAGTTACAAGTAATTTTTTAAAAAATAAGTACATTAGTATTTGACTTTACTTACTGATTCTGTGGTTCATGTCCAGCATGTGCCAGTCTTCATACTTTTGTGGGATTTGATCGCCAGCCAAGAGGGGTATTGTACCGTGCACCCAACAGTAATTCTCAAGAAATTTGTCGAAATCCGATCCGGAGGGCGTCGTAGGAATGTAGCAGGAGATAGAAGCTAAGAGATACTGCTTTACTGCGATGATCGTTGTGCACAGCAGTAGGATAACGACTGAATACATGAAGCTCATCTTGTCGGCAAAATCCTCGACGCCGAGGAATTCCGACACCTGGAGCTTCTTCAGGTAGTCAATAAATTCTATTCCGACCATCTTTGTGACCTAGTCGGTCAAACTGTGGGCTAAAGTTAAAAAAAGAAATCATGGTCTACGAACTTTTGTCTTAAAAGGACGCAGACTTGAAAACGATTTTTGTCAAATGCTATTAAGTGTTCAAAGGAAATTGAAATTGAGGTCATTTCGAGGTGGCATTCACTGACTAAAACGAAGAAATTCCTGGGCGAATTAAGAGGCTTGCAGAATTAGAAACACGTGTGTGTCTGGATGCAGGAAAACCTATTCGGGGTAAGAACCGCTATGAAATGGACGTGACCAAGGGCGGGCCGTTAGTCAAAAGACATCTCCTGACCTACAATCACATAGCCTATATAGCGCATTCGTCAAGGTTTCTGCCCCTGCTGAAAGGTTGGAAAAGGTTTAGCGAATAAGGATAAGGTTTGAAATCCTGTCTACCCTATTTCAAAACAACTGATTTGAGCGGTCAAATAGACATGATTTTTCACTTTAAAGGACTGCCAGAAACGCGGTTGATTATGCGAAGTACTACTCGGATTTTGTTTTCAGAATCATGATAGGATTTTAGTTATTACTTTGAAATATGTTCAGAAATTAATGCACCAGAATCGTTGGATGTTCTAGTCAATCTGGTGTTCGAACGTATTTGAATGTTGAAGAATCAGTGCTCTAGAGACAGATGAAGCAATATGACAAATAGGATTTAATTAACATAAAATACGAAATATATCCACCCACGAGCCGTCAAAGCGGATGCAGGACTTAGGGTTGGTTCTTCTTAAGTTCAGCACTAATTGATTTAAAGTTAAAAAAATGGATATTCCAAACATAAGCTGCTACTGGTAAACAGCAGCATTTACACATTTAACAATTTCAACCCGGCATTAATATTTACCCGGTTCCAACTTTGGAGAGTGATCAAGCATCCTAACCTTGTTCGCTGTCATTTACTGATATATAGAAGATTCATTGAAATCGTTTGAATCATTAACTGAATGTTATATATGTGTATATTATGGTTTGGCTTCTACTTTTGCAAATTATGCTAAAAGCCAGAACAGCTTCTGCCTCCATGTATCTTCTGGGCCATCGTAAACTCATAAACACAAGAACGCTAAGCGAAACCTATATAAAATCTTTACTTGATTAACCTCCATAGGATTGTCTGCTCTGGAAAGACACGGGAAAATCAGGAAAAAAGGATGCATTGACGAGGATCAGTTCCTGGTATATAATGTACTCGATACATACCCAAGGAAATACTCCTGAATTCGTTGCAGTAAGGCTCCTGTGCAGAACTCTAGCAGTACACGCTTTCAAAGTTTATACTTCGGCAGTTTGCAAAACAATTGGCTTTCGAGTCCGTCGAGGGTATCCTAAGTCAGTGCGTTGATTGGCCGTTGTGCCTTTTGTTTATTGAAACCGCGACTGGCCTCCGGACGCAGTACCCACCTTCGTAAGTGACGATGCCAACACTGTGACTTGTGGTTTTCCTGGCAGCACCCCACCGAATGAATTTCAGTTCATTTGTAAGATATTGACGCAAGAAAAACACCAAAAGGTCTATAAAACTTTGTAGATTTTCTAGTATACTGCTTTCACTCTAAGTTCTACACGCAATTCGAAAATGCATATTATTGCTTGCGAAGACGGTTTACTCCTCGCAGTGCTGGTTGTTTACGTGTCCCCTACACTCGAACAGCTTTTTACTTGCAACAGTATTTATAACTTTAAACACATTTTCTCTTTATTGAGGTTGCCTCTTCACTTCACTTCGCCAAGTGGCGACTGCATGACGGCGTCGTTTGTGTGCACCAACGGCTGCTGGCTCATCGTCCTGCTGGTTGTGATCATAAAAATTAATCTTTGTTTGGAAGTGCAGTCACTGCTAGGGCTACGGGACGCGCTCGTCCCGTTAGCGCACATCCCTTATAGACGTTAACAAAGCAACTAGGAGTATATGCTGAAAGGTGTCCCGATAAAGACAAGGGAGACTGGGTTGGCCATTTCTGACTGGCTAATGTTCCCGATCGTAAATAACAGGACAAAAGGCCATGTAGATTAATGATGAAGCGCTGGACTTAATAATGCTCAATGATAAAAGATGAGGGGTCAAGGCTCAAGTGCGGCAAACCTGGGTTTGAGTGAGGCTAGCTAACTACGTTTGCAAAGCCAGAAAGGAATATCATCGTTTCCCTCGCTTTTCTCGGGACCCCTTCAAGGGTATCTACCTAGTTGCTAAACGACGGCCTGCGAGGGTTCTACACTGAGTTTCAGGGCAAAACGAGACAAGCATGTCCCATAGCCAGATCGGTGAACCCCGTTAAACGGAATGCATTTTCCATTGTTTCAAGACCACGAATAAAACACGCTGGTTAGCACAATTTAAGGAAGTTGCCACAGGACTGGGGGCCTACGTGTGAAGTAGTTTATTGTGACATTAAACTTGTGCTGGATCTACCGCACTCGCTCCTCCCCCGCCACTTTGATCTTGTTGTCTAGACATAGTCAAAAGATCGAGGTCGAAATCAAGCGCGACGGCTGACAAAGCTGAACGGTTCGTCAACGCGTTCTACGCGCGCCTGGTTCATGCATGAAGGACCAGATTTTCACCAGAACGACAATGGAGGGCTGGCAGCTCTGGTCCCATCTGAGTGGGAGTGCCAGAAGCACCACATTAAGAAAAAGCCACTGTAGTATGTCTCCGCGTCCTGATAGGAGGAGCGAGTTATCCCGTCAGCTGCCAACCTGCAAAGTCACAGCTTTTAGTACACAGTGATAGTTTAAAGGCGTGTTAAATTGTTTATAGTGAGGAATATACGCTGGGTGCCGTGACGACGCTGTCCCCGGAGTCGGTCTTATCCTCTGTTCCCTCTATCGGTCACCAGTCGATTGTCTGAGCCGGTTAACCAACCGATGCTAAGATTGGGAGCCGTGGCTGACAGAGCTAAAAGCAGTCCATCTACGCTTTCCGCGAACGGCCTAACCCCCGTACAACACGCCAGATTGTCGCACGAGAGGGTGGGCTGCTCGGTGCTCACATGTGCGTGTGCCATATGGGCCGCGTGGAGATAGAGACAGAGAAACCGATCTCCACTCAAGCGAGAGGTGCCTATTCCATACCTGCAGTGGGTGATGTGTAGCTGGTTCATGAGTTTTATGCTCACTGATGGGGGATATGTAGTGATGGGTCTTGGTCTGCGGTGGTTTGCTCCAGATTTGTATGGGGGTCCATGTGGCCGTGTAGACCCATGAGGTTATTGAGTGTACGCGAATAGTGTGGGCAGCTTAGAAAGATGATGCGGCTGTATGCTGACATTCCTGGCACTAGTTCGCCAGTTTTAGTGAGACGGATTAGCAAGTGACCCACAGGGCCTCTGCGTGATCTGTGTGTGTGCGATGACAGTCTGTGTAGGATAGTCTAAGATTTGTAGAGCCGGCCGAAGTAGTGATGCTGCTAGTGGTTACCGATCTGTTGGATGAGCAGTTTGTTGTGCTGGAGATGGGAGAGTTGTTTGGCGTGCGTAGTGAGCTCGTCGTATTCATCATTGCAGTGAACTGCCCTGTAGTGGACGCGCATGTGGAATGCAGCTCGTTGTTCATCTCCAGGCCGTCGGTCCTGGGTGAGATCCTCTCAGGTCTGCCAGTTGATTTGCAGTTGCTAGAGAGAGGGTTTCAGGTTGTCCACACAGCGTTGCTTATGGTCGCCTTGACGACAAGCGCCCACAGTGATATCGCCATAGAAGAGTCCTTCGGTTAGGCGATCGTCATCCATCCTCACTAGATGGTCGCTCCAGCGCTGTTGTTGTTGCCTCAGCATGGCAGAAGTGCGGGGGACTCTGATGTTTGCAACCCTGTCTTGTTAACTTGACTTTAGTACTTCCTGGAGGCAAATGAGTTTGAGGCGTTTGAGTTTTATCGCCTGAATCTCGCAAAAGGTTCAGGTCCTCGATCCGTACGGCAGCGCTTTCAAAATGATGACTTTTTAAATCTTAAACTTTGTATTACGATGGAGACCCTGGGCATTTCAAACGAAGTCCTGCAGCCGGTCGAAGGCATGATTGCTTTTGGAAGTTCGGCAGGGTCACTTCGTTGTCTATCTCAGTGTTGTTTGAGATGATTTTGCCTTGGGTAGACCAACTCGTCCACGGTTTAGATTTAGGTGTCGTCAGTGATGCCAGGATTGTTCAGTTTAGCGTCGGGAAACGTCTCGTGCATGAAAATCGTCTTAACCGTGTTGATGATCAACCCGAAGAGTGCACAGCCTAGGGTAAATTGATTAGTGCCCAGTTGCCTATCCGGTTATGTCTGGGTGTTGAATACGCAGTCATCTCCGAAGAGCAGATAGTGGAACGCGTTGATGTCGCAATGCGTCAGGTATTGAGGAACTCGTCGTCGGCCCTGTAGACGATGCTGATCCCAAGGTACTCACTATGGTAAATTTCCAGCATTATGGCAGAATACAGAACACTAAAGAGGGTCTGGACGAGTACGCAGTCATGATTCACTCTATTGGTCACTGCGAATGCTTCTGAACAGGCTTCCATTTTTCGGGGTGCTCGCCATCACCCCGTCTTGAGGCTGAAGCACCAGGTGTGAATCGTTCAGAACTGCAAAATATCTGCATGATTCTGCAAAGTCCCTCATGATTTACCCTGCCAAAGACTCCCATCAGATTCGTGAAGATACTTTAGAAGTGAGGCCACATCTCCTGGCGTTTCCATCGTATTTGGTGGACGACGAAGTGCAAGTCGGTGGTTCTGCGGTGTCGTCAGAAGCCACGCTGGCTTTCCAGATAACCGATAAGGCGGTTGAGTAGGATGCGAGCGAATCTCTCCTCTGCAATCCTAAGCTGCAAGTCTCTTACCACCATCAGACGTTCTGTTCTCAGTTGTCAGCAAAGAACCGTGCTTGTAGCAATCCCATCCGTTTAGCAGCAGCTGGGAGAAAGGTCCACGAAATACACGTTTTATCCGGACACTGGCTCTTCATTGTACATTCTAGTCTGAACAAAATTACCGACAAAGACAATGGAGACAGGAATGGCCGTTTCTGGCTTATTAGCCTTCGTAAGCCGGCCGTGCCCAACCCCAAAGTGTGGAGCATGTGAGGCTCGATCCTGCGACCTGTTAGTTAGAATTCCAACGCCTCTAACCACTGAGCCACGGGCTCGTTGTTCTGTCGGTTACGGTCGAGAATGCACAATGGTAGAGAGGCGCTCACCGATCGTTCCTAAGGAATTCACTCGTCTCGTTGTACCTTACGGGCTCTCTCTCTCTCTGGAGCCCAGCTTGCGGCCGCACAGCGGTGCATGATTTAGAATGGTATTACCGAAATAATCCCGCTTGAATTAAATTTTTAACGTCTGCGATTCTCATGACTTGTTGGCTCACAGGTCTGTTCAGCAGCCTGTTTTAGCCGGTTTAGCAAAGTTAATGAAGTCGACACTATCACTTTAACGGATGCCTTGTCATATGTGGTCTCTTACTGTAAGTCGTCTTCCTAAATCCTCCTATACCATACGATGTAAATCTGAGGTATAATGGATGCAAAATGCTCTACTAGTGAGTAGCTTGTACCAAGTTATCTTGATTACGAGACGGAATTGAGGATTTGAGCTCTGTGTTAGGGTTGACTGTCACCGTCCGACCTAGTTCGTAGCCAAACAACTAGCCATCCAATGTTACCAAGTTTCACTGACAAAGACAATAAAAGTGAAAGAGCCTTTTTATACTTTATCAGGTCGCCATGCAGCCGTTCATCTTGGCTGTATATGCTCAGTACTAAAGCAAAGCAGAAATCCGTGCTTTAGTTACCTGTATAGTCAACCCGTCAACATATGGGAGGTGAGTATCCCTGTACAAAGTGAGGTCTAATTGCACAGTTCGTCTAGAGGATGGCGATCTAGCAGAAACTGAAAATGCTTGACTGGGGTTGAAATTAAGAAAGCAATGCGCTTAGTGCGCATTTTCTTTGTAGCCTGGTCA